>JBBPBT010000811.1:3185806-3196577 GCA_037974875.1 Cicer bijugum | reverse complement strand
AATTTAACTTTAGAATCCTTTTGAATTATTCCAATTTCAATAAATTATTTATTTTGATTTTTTTGTTAAGTTTTATTTAAACTATATTATTTTAATTAAGTTCTATATGGGTGACACAAGCATATTTTTTTAGTTTGGGTAATTGAAAAACATTTAAATTTTAGAATATATTTTATAAAATTTATATTCGAATTATTTTCGATATTCAAAAAAATTGACTACAAAACTAATGAAATTAAATATGAAAAATGTTAAAAATAAAAATAAACACATAAGGGGGAGTGATTAAAAGAATAAAAATATTCTGATGATTCTAATTCAATTAAATTTTTTATTTAAAAAATATTTAAATAATAATATGTCAATTACATTTTACATGAATGCTGTTAACGATGGATGAGTGTGCGAAGAGAAACAATTGTAGGAGGTCACGTTGAAGTATTATTTCATGAAGTTGGATACAAGTAATATTAGTATAGATTAAAAAATTAATTTAATATATGATTAAGTTTAAATTTAAAAAAAAAATCAATTTTATATTTCTTTTAATTCATTCTATTCATTATATGTTAAATATATATTTTTTACAATTGCTTATATTTAAAATGTATTATGAGAATTCATTTTCATTCTTCATGTATTAAATATGACTTTTTGAATTATATTGTGATAATTAATATTATATATATATATATATATATATGAGGTAAATTAGTTGTAAATTCTAATCTATGTTATATTTATGTATTATATATTTATTATCATTTAAATGATTGAATTTTTTAAATAATAAAAGAATTGTTTTATAACTTTTCATTTTTTTTTGATAAATTATAATTTTTATATAGTAGTGTTTGTGTTCAACCTTCGAAATCATTAATATGAATAAGATCAAATCAACGACATTTCCTATTTTAATTTTAATTTAAATAAAAAACTCAACAACATTTATTATGTTTAATTCTGTCATTTGTCAAATACAATTTACATATTTTTTATCATGAATATTAATTTATACATTTCTTGTTTTAATTTAGATAAAAAACTCATCCATTCTTATTTTTAACTCTATTAAAATTTACACTTTTAAATATCAATAATATTAATATAACCTTATATATTATTTAGTAACTATGAATATTAATATTAATAAAAAGAAAATGTGTTTTTCTCCTATTTCATAGTAATGAAGCGCGAGCGTAAATGAGGAATGAAAAAGAAATAAGTTTTTCCCGTAGCAAACCCGACTTGTAAATTGTATCCAAGTGAGTTGGGCCGAACCCTATATTTGTTATGAAATAAAACCGGGTCTTATAGTCAACCCAACCCGGACTTGTTCCTACCTATAGCCGCAAAGATAAAATAACCTTAAAAACGACACCGTTTTAACATTCCTCATGAATAAGTATCTTCCATAAACCCTAAACCCCTTAATTCTCTTTTCTCCAAATTTTTGCAACAAAAAATTTCCCCTTAATTATCTTTTCTCCAAATTTTTGCAACAAAAAATTATCAACCTACGAAAGGAGAGAAAAACAATAACAATGTCGTCGAGTGATGAAGAACAAGAACAAAAGAAGAATGATAATGGCGGAGGAATATTTGATTTCATAATGAACTTAGAAGACGTTCCATCCAAGCTTTCTCCAGATCTTGAACTTATCAAAACTCGCGTTGTTTGCAGTATCGATGCTCCTCAGCATGTATATATATCTTTCCCTTTCTTTTATTCTATTATTAGTCGTAGTAGTAATCCGTTCTATTTTGTTCTTTTAAATTTTATCCTTTTTATTTTCATGTTTTCGGTTATCCAGTTTCCTAACGTTTCTAACTTCACAATTAGGGTTGAAAATTTCGCCTTTGTTTTTGTATATTTTAGATGGTTAAGTGTCTGTAAACTTCTAATGGCAAAAACTATATTAACTTTACATGTTTCGATTAAGTCCCTATTAGGATAAAAATAAAATAAAGTCAAACTATTTTCATTGAGACTATAAGTTGTTTTTCATAAGTTGTCATGAAGAGTGGATGCAAATAAGCTGAATGGACTTATGTACATACCATTAGCAGTTTTCCTAAGCTCTCCCGAACAGTCTTAGAAGTGCTTATGCTGGTGAATGAACTCAAATAAGTTCATTCTTAAGGCTCTAATTGGGTTTCTCTACCTCTATTCCCTTCTCTCTGTATCTGGTTGTTTATGTTTTTTTTAACATTGTTGAATTATTCACAAATTCTATCTTTTGGTGGGTATTGTTTCTGGTTTGATTATCTAGTTGTTTTTTTTTTTTTGCTTCATTTTAACAAATTTGGATTATTTTCAAATTCTGTCGTTTGCTGGGTATTGTCTCTGGTTAGGTTTGTTTGTTTGGTTTAGGGTTATATAACATTTTTCATGTATTGATGTATACAGACAGATACCATAAATTATTCTGGCGCTTATGCAGCATTAGGAGTTGATAACAGTGTACGGTTGGACAGTTTCTGTCAAAACTTCAAGGTTGAAGTGAAAAAGTTGACAGATGATGATATTGAGTTTGACATGATTGGTATTGATCCATCACTTGCCAATGCTTTTCGAAGAATTCTCATAGCAGAGGTGATAAGTTTCTCCTTCCCCCATTAATTTCAGTCATTATGTCATGTTTGGTTTTGAATGTATAAGTGGAATTTATTAAGTTTAGATGCTTTATCATAATTTCAAGCACTTGTTTGTTTCTATTTCTGTTCATTTTGTATCGAATGTTAGATGTTAGATTCATAAGAATAATAAAAGGGTTCCTCCAACTGATTATTTTGAATGCTAACGTTACGACAATCAGTGAACTTTGGCCTCTTTTTTCAGGGGAAACTAGTTTGATTGTCATAATTTTGTCCATAGCTAATAACCCAATACCACATTCGTATGTTCTGGGATGATGATCTCTAATACAATTCTATTGTTATCCAAAATATTGTACTATTATTTCATGGAGATGTGTTTTTATGCAATTATTTAATTATGTGCCACCTTTAACAAGAAGAAAATTCTCTTTAAATTTGTCATAAGTTAGAGGAGACACATTTCATGGGATACGAGGATCAGTCATTTAGCTTTGATATTTTGCTAAAAATCTTCAAGCCTGCAGCCTAGAACTACTCATGCTATGCACAACATTCTACAGCAGTGTCATTTTCAACTTTATGTGTTTCTCTTTGCACTTTCACTTTGTTTTGGTTATTACTCAGTAGTAATATTGTAGTCCAAGCGTAATGGAGGTAATAAATTTTTATGGTTTTTCCCTTTATATTTTTTTAAGTTTAGGTTCCAACAATGGCTATTGAAAGAGTATATATTGCAAACAACACATCAATTATACAAGACGAAGTTCTATCCCATAGATTGGGTCTTATTCCAATCAATGCTGATCCCACATTATTTGAATATCCAGGTCTTATATCTATACTAAACTTACATGATTATTCTTCTCATTGCCTATATGACTTTCGTGTGTGATAAATGGAAAATTGGAATGGAAATACTATGCAATTTGTTTGGCGGACACCCCTTATATGGCAAGGTTAAATATTTGTTATTTGTATTTCTTTTTTATTAATAGACAATGCGGGAGGTGAAAACAATGAAAAAAACACCATTGTCTTCAAACTACATGTTCGTTGTGAAAAGGGTCATCCTCGTATTACTGGTAAATGGCCAAAAACTCTTGCTTGGTGGTATTTATGTTGCTTTTAATTTCTTCTTTAACTAGTTAACTCCTTGTCTGATGATATTACAATGTAAATGCAGTAAAATCAGATGAATTGAAGTGGTTGCCTAACGGGAGTGATCTTATTGCCGACAACACCAAACCAAATGCTGGTTCAAAACCAAAAACATTTACATCTTTTAGTTGCAGTCAAGACTCACTTCCTGAATTCTCAAAAAAACCACTTGGTCCTACTAATCCGGATATTATATTAGCTAAACTTGGACCTGGTCAGGTAATCCTTCTCCACTCTCTCTCTCCCTCCCTCCCTATGACGACCACACCAAAATATTTACTATGCACATGCATTAAATTCTGTTTCAAATACTACGTTACACGTTCAAACACCATTTGTTTTGAGCACCCTCTTACGAGTTTACAAGTCTTGTTTATGGAGATTCCAAGAGTTTACGGGGACTATTTGAGTTTGACATGACAACCTTGATAAGAGTTATTTGATTTTGCAAACTTGTAATTAGTTACATGTTCTCATGTTGAAAACGGGAAGTTGTACTTAACTACTTCTGAATATCATAGTTGCTAAACATATGCTTTTATAGGAAATCGAACTTGAAGTTCATGCTGTTAAAGGTGTTGGTAAGACACATGCAAAATGGTCTCCGGTTGCTACTGCTTGGTATCGAATGCTTCCCGAGGTATGGAATATCATATATCTTGTCTACTGCTCACACATTAACAGACTGAAAAATTGACAAATCCTGACATTGTATGCTTGACTTTTCATCTCTAGGTCATTCTCATGGAAGATGTTAATGATGAGCTGGCCGATGAACTAGTAGCTAATTGTCCAGTTAATGTCTTTGATATTGAAGATATTGGAAAAGGTAATTCAGTTTTTGCATTTGCGCTCCTTGTATTAGATTTTTATATCTTTCTGTTCTGAACCATGATGGTGAGGGATTATTATGTCCAAATTGATTTTGCATTATCGTTAACTACCAAGATCGTCCATGAGCTCAAGCCCTTATTTCTTTGGCTTTTCTCTTACTGTGCTGATTTGGTTGTTGTGTGCATAGGTAGAAGAAGGGCTACTGTAGTCAAACCACGGGCATGCACTTTGTGTAGGGAATGCATCAGAGGAGGGAAAGAATGGGAGGATCGGGTGTCACTGCGTCGTGTCAAAGATCATTTCATTTGTAAGTATTGTGTGACGTATTAAGTTCATAGTATTAGAACATTGAAGTTTTATGAACAAAAATAAATTTCAGCATCCTTCGGATTCCAGTTTCTTGATAACTCATTTCTCATAATAATTTTAAAGCATTGTGGGTTTTGATTGTGCAATGAAGTAGGTTTATTAATGTTGGTAGATTAAGATGATAATAACCAGATTGTCAAATTCAAAGAATCAGACTGTTTTTATAGTTGGACTAGCTTTATATATTTGTGCCCTATTTACATAAACAGTTTAATGAAGCATTTATAGTAAAGTGTTTATGGATAAATTATTTCTATAACAAACGATAAAATAAAGTCAAATTATTTTCATGTAAGCTATAAATAGCCATCTTGGAGTGCTTACGGAAATAAGTTGAAAACAACTTATAATTATTTTTTATTAGCTCTCCCAAACAGTCGCACAATTACTTATGCCGGTAAACAAACTCATATTAGTCAAATTTAAACATTCCCTTGATCAATATTAGTTTATTAGTTTATTAGTTTAAGAGGTCCACATAAAATCTTGCTTAGCATAAAATTTCTGTATGGAATTGTCTGTGTATCTTTCAAACTTAAATTTGTCGAAATTGGTTTTGACAGTTTTGATATGGATTATTTTGCTATAGTCTCTGAAATATCTTACATTTTTTTTTTCTTCTGTTTTGTTTTTCTAGTTACAATTGAATCAACTGGAGCAATTCCACCTGACGTGCTATTTACTCAAGCTGTGAAGATTCTGGAAGATAAGTGCGAACGAGTCATTACCCAGCTTTCTTGATTCTTAATTTTGCCATCATATCCTAAATTGAACGAAAAGATAAATGTTGTACATGATTGATTTTGTTATGATTTAATTTTGGTTTTCTGTGGACAAATATATAATTTATGACAGGAAAGCTCATAGTTTGGATGTGTAAGTCTGCATACACATGGTCTGTTTTGTTTGTAGTGTCCAAATTGGCTTAACATAATTTCTTTTATGAAAAGAGAATGCATTGAACCTTAGGTGACCTAAATTGAGATAGGATTTTTGTAGATGTTTGCACTTTAAAGCTAGTTGAACATTTTTACTTACAAGTTACAACCCCTTTGTCCATATTACAATCAATATATATTTTTTAAATGAAAAGAGAGCCCAATCCCCTAAGAAAGATCTGCAAATGAAATTAAACAAAAAAGTAGAAAAAAAAAGCAACACGATGCACACAGATGGTCACACCTCAAACAAGATTAAAAACACATTTATCAAAAAGTGCAATTTCTGTCTATATTTGTCTCTCTCATGTACTTTCTACTAATAACAAATACACATCACACGTGACGATATTTTTTCTTCCAGGAATTTGAATTTAGTCTTTGAGATTAAGTATCAAACTTTTACTATTGACACCTCATGGACAAATGATTTATTAGGATATAATTTGTTTTTTAAATGATTTATTTTCATGAAACAAGTATTTTTGAATGACATTTTTAAGAATGCATATATATTTATTTTTAGATCGAGAAAATTAATCATAGTTAATTTTTTTTATATAAATATGAAAATTAAGTATTTTTTACTTATATAAGATGAATGAAATGATTAGTTATAGGGAAAATCATTAACACATTTAAAAGGATAAGATTATTGCCTTTAGATCAATGAGTCACTCATAATGGTAACCCGACCTAAAAGAAATTAAATTTAATGGGTAATAACAAGTTGTGAAGTGATATGAGATGAACATAGTATTATAAATTAGAGAAATATGATTCATGAAGCGATGAAATGATTAAGTAATAGAAACTCTTAATGAGATATATACTCTATGTGGAGTGGAGTATTTAGCTATATGACTACTCGTGATAGACCCACCAATGTGAATACCGTTTCATATGGAATTTAAAGGCATAATGTATAGAGCATTCATTATACTGAGATAGATCTGTAAGACCATTAATACATGAGTTTTTTAGAATACACCATATGAAAAGGTTGTGTGTGGTTTGATACCACTCTTTTGTTGAATATGAATCTACTTACTATACAAATATTCAAGTTAGAAGACACATTTATTTATGTACGATCTTATAGAAGTATTTGACACTATTTCAGATACACTTTTTTAAATTCAAATGTAGGAACGTTGAAAATGATGTTGAAAACTATAGAGGTGGTTGGTGTGAATTGGAAAAAAAATAAGCCTAACATAGTAGGGATAAGACACACTAGTAAAATTTATAAGGTGAAGGGAGAGAATGCTCTCAAGCCAATCACCACACACACACGGGATGCCGATTTACTATGCTTAGGCTTGAGCTAAGTGATTTATTATTTTAGTATTCGAAAAATAAAATAAAAATATTTTAATTGTGTGCGTTTTTCTCTTTGATGTTATTTGAAATGTTTTTTTTGCTTCCCCCCAGTCAACAATCAACAACCGATTCAACTCCTCCTCTATTTTCATGCGACAGTTTTGCTAGCCTGATCAAAATCTTTTTATTTTCGCGCGATAGTTTATAGGGATCCAGTCAATTGGACCACATCTTTTTGTCTCTCGTCAGTTGCAAAATTCCTCTATTGTTAGAATATTAGAAAATATATTATAATATCTTTTATATTATATTAGAGTATTTGAAGTTATTTTCTAAGATCAATTTATAATAATATAAATATTTTATAATATCTTTAATTATTATTATGATTCGTTCCTGATTTATGATTGAATTTATGTTTTTCTATAAATAGAGATTAGTATTGAATCTTTTGAATCAAGTTAGCATAAAGTTATTATTAATTTAAAAGCACACCTAAAAAACTCCGAAAATCCGAGTTTTTTTTTTCGCGTTCTCTTTTTTCTGCTTCATGTCAAATTTTCTTTCTATTTCACAATTTCGAGTGGTCATAGTATCGATGCAGTATAACCCCGATACAGTTTTTTCTGAGCCGTTTTATCTTGAGGACTTCGCAATTGATAGTCTACCTTGCATAATTTGAGTAATACTACGAACCGTTTTAAAGAGAACGATCTAATTTGCGACTAAACCAAATAATATTTGCAGTGGTTGAAAATAATTTTTAAACAGTTTTTCAAAATTCAAAAATAACAAATAGATATTCAAATTAGTTAATCTAAATAAAAATATATCTAAAAAAAAGTTTTCTCATTGCAGTCATTTGTACTTCAAATCAAATTTAACGAATCCAGCACCCCAATTGCCTATTTGTGCTACCTAACACGTGGCTTACCACTTTCATTATGGAGTAACCAATTCAAGTCTTTTTGTTATTTTACATTTTAAGAAGGTGCCATGCAACTTTTTGTTTAGCAACAATGCTTTTGGAGTTCCATAAGAAAAGCTCTCCACCATATTACCGAGTTTGTGCCACTAGCATAAAGAATCATTTGCTCACTTCAACAAAGCAAAGGTGCACATAAAAGAGTTTTTCTTTGTTGATAGGCGCACATAACGAGTTAATAAAGGAAAAGGTGGCATGTTATGACTTTCCACACACTTTAGAAAATTAACAATTGAGATAATTTTATTCACTCTTCGTTTTAATGGTGTCAATTAAAACAAAATATATAGATTTATGATATATAATAAAATAATAGTTTACATGTATTTATAGATTATATTCATTCTTTTGATAAAATCATTATTATTTTCAAATAAAAAGCTTTAAGTGAGAGATCTATTCTCATTTGGCTTTTCCTTAGATCAAACTATATAATTTAACAATTTTCAATAGGCCAAGGGTTGTATCTATCAACATTTCTTCTTCAAAATAAACTTCTTGTTTTTTTTTTTCAATAGTAAAGTTTGGAGCAATAGGAGATTTTAATTAGTTCATATTTGTTTGTGTTTGTGGGGAGTCCATCTTGAACAATTATGTTCTTGTTCGAGTTGAGTTGGTTGTCATTGACATTTTGTGTTTATATTGTCTTTTGGGTTTTGGAAGAATTTTTATTATTTTTACAAAAAGTAAAATATAAAAATTAAAAGTTATTAAAATAAAAGTTATATCTTGTTGGGTTGTTACAAATATATGTGTATGCATATATGCTATAAATGTAATTTAGTTATTTCAAATATGTATTATTTTTATAGCTTAATCCAAAAAATTAAGAGACGCCTATTAACATAAATTTATGATATTTTAGTTATATATATATATATATATATATTTCTAGTTCAAATTTATTAAATTTTAGTTATTTATTATGTATTATATTTTATGGCCTATCAAGTCCTTGCAAGAATATATTCATGAAAACAAGAATCGGAAATTTCTCTATTGCCTTCTTTCAATTTTAAATGAGGTAAAATGCGATTCCCTCTTTTATGATAAATGA
Source organism: Cicer bijugum (assembly GCA_037974875.1). Taxonomy (NCBI): domain Eukaryota; kingdom Viridiplantae; phylum Streptophyta; class Magnoliopsida; order Fabales; family Fabaceae; genus Cicer; species Cicer bijugum. The sequence continues at coordinate 3,187,312 of JBBPBT010000811.1, read as the reverse complement.
CAAAAATTTATAAGCTAAGTGCAATATTCTGATTATTATTAGAGAAGTTTAGAATCCTAGTGACTTAATGTGTCATTTTGACATTATTCATCACTTTCTTTCCCTTTTTCCATGTTTCTATGTTCTCTCCCAACTTTATTTATTAATTATATATCGTAGGCCATAAGCTAAAGACATAATTCACCAAAACAGAAAGCTAAAGACATATGTTAGCGTATATTTGTAATGCAAATTAAGTAATTTTGATTTCCAAGATTGGGAAAACATCTACCAAACTTTAGGTTGCTGTAGGATTAAACAAAATAAAATAAAGGTGATGAAAAGAGACAAAGGAAATCAAAATCATAAAATAACATGAGAGATAAGATTTCTTTATGCTTATAGATAACAACTTTCAAATATTGGTTCTCCTTTTTTGTGCAATATCTAACAAAAGAAATGTGATTTAATTCTTTATTATAGAATATGGCACCGCTACACTCATATAGTACATTGATTTTATTTAATTTGCATGACTTTGACATTCTTAACAAAAAGCAAACTTAATATTTTCCTAAACAATTAAAATGTGATATATCAAGGTTTTAACCTCTTATCTTTTTTATATATTTAAAAACATATTGATTATCTATTCAAACTTGATACTATAAGCACCTGTTTGGCTGTCATAATATAAATATAAGAAAAAGACAATATAAGATATTGATCTCGATAAGGATAATATATTATATAATAAAATAGTGATATGATAAATATTTATTTAATTATGTGTTTAGTACAAACACAATAAGTTATTTTTGAATTTTGAAAAATTATTTTAAAATATATTTATGTCATCGAAGATATTATTCGGTTGAGTCGCGAATTATGTTGTTCTTTTTAAGACGTTTCACGTTATTATACAAATTGTGCAAAACAGACTATCAACCACAAAGTCCACGTGATAAAACAACTCAGATAAATTTTATCAAAATTCTACTGCACCGTTGAAAACCGTTATAGAATTACACTCTCAATATGACAGTTAAAAACTGTCACTCATAATATGGTACTAATAACCATTCAAATGAGAAAAAAAAATAAAGCAAAAATGGAGAAACAGAGAAAAGTCTTGGGTTTTCGGAGAACTTATGGTGTGCTTATTGTTAGGAATCCAATAATTTGATTATGAGGATTTAGAGGAAGGACACTAGTATTGAGAAAAAATGATAAGAAATAATAAGAGAGAATTTTTCTAAAGAAAATGAGCATATACACTCTTAGGATGGTTTACACCACTCAATTTCTAAATTTGATAAAAGATGATTTTATAAGGGATGAAAATCAAGATTCATCTCCATCAATATCAAATTCATAAAATAAAGAATGAAAATATGAATTTATTTAAAGATTTAAGTTATGAAGTTGATAAAATTTCTATTATATTGAAGATGATAATTAATTTTATGGGTTTTATTTGAAAATTTTAATGAATTTTTGTAAAAAAAAAAAAGAATAATATTGTTG
>JBBPBT010000811.1:3171167-3185478 GCA_037974875.1 Cicer bijugum | reverse complement strand
AAAAAAAAATTATACTACTAATACTTGCCAATTAAGCTCAAAATTTTATACGATTATTTAAAATATATTTAATTGATAAGGAATAATAAAATTATAAATAAATTAGTTAAAATAAATAATAAAATTAGAAGATAAAATATTATGCGTAACTTCGATATACTTCTATATAGAAATGTAGATATAAAACAATCTTCACAAACGAATCTATATTCCCAAGTCTAAGGTTAATAAAAAACACAATCAGTTTAAAACAAGCTTGTTTTGAAGGAAACGAGAAAGTTTGTTGAGATGAGACAATCTAGTGATATTGTAGAGAAACTTTATATATTGTTAGAGTTGTTTTAGCAGGGATGTCAATTCAACGCATATTTAGTTAATTGGGAATCGGTAAAAAATATTTATAATTGGTATGGTAAAATATAGGTATAATTACTTGCAAAAATAAGCAAATATGAGTGTAAGTATAAGTATTTTAATATACATCTTTCCTCGGACTTGCATAACATTTATATTATTATTACATAAAAATATTTATATATATCTATATATACAAGAATACTAACAAATATGTAGATTTTATTCTTACTGATAATATTTAATCTATCAATCAAAATATATAAATAAACTGATAGCAAAAGTTAATCCAATTCCTCTAAATTTTAATTTTAATTTTTTTATTAATATTACTAAATTAAAAATATGATTCAAAATAGTTTTAGATAATTTAAATATTTTAGTTTATTATTTTCATAATTTAATATAAAATAATTTTAAATATTTTTTTAATTGTGTTATATTGATATAGTACTTTGTAATTTAACAATTTATTTAATTTAAATGCAACTAGTTTCGAATACTTAAGTATTTAAAGGGTACGGATATAAAAAATAAGATTGATATTTATGAAAGTAAAAATACATACATAAATATTTTATAAAATGCATAAACAAGTACTTTAATACCCTTTCTATGGCCATCTTTATTTGAACAGCCAATGGGTTTATCGATGAGAAGAGTCTTGGGGTTAAGGATTTTAATGTTCAAGAAGGGGATAATGTTATGGTTTCCAATGCATATGCTAATAGGTGGTCTAATAGTGTTTTCATGAGTTGTTTTAATTATGTTTTTCAATGATTTTACTAAAATGTTGCTGTTGACTTTTGATGCTTTTGAATTAATTAAGTGTAGGTGCGTGGTTTTACGAAATTAATATTCAAATATGAAACAAACTTGAAATATTGATATTTGTTTAATCGGTTAATAAAACTTGTGTTTTTAATTTTTTTATAATATACTTATTTATTTTATTTAATATTTTCTTATATAATTTAAATTTTAATAATTTTTTTAATAATTTTTATTTTATTTATTTTCTCTAATAATAATTATTTTATTATATTAATGAAAATAAATATATTTTAAAAATTTATTATTTTATATATATATATCAACTCGTGCAGGTGGCACAGCGGAATAATGTGATCTCATCGCACGAAAATGAATACCCAAATTTTCAATTCAACAGAAACAGGGACCATAACTATGGACCGTCCTAAAAAAATAAAGAGATCGTGACAATGACACGTATTCTTATATATTTCTTGGCTGAGCTATTAATGAAATTTGACTTTCTCGTTCTTGTTTTAGTTTTGAACTTTAATAGACTTAAAAGTGGAAGATTGGAGATAAGAGAAATGTGACCAATGTTTAATAGCAACAGCTACCAACGATTAAGTGGAAAGCTGCTTAACATATGGACATACATTAATTATACCAAATTTTTTTCCATATATATATTACATACAAAAGAGGGTTATCCTATTTGAATAAAAAATATGCTAAATTTTGCTAGACAAATTTGTGCCACTAATAATAATAATCCAATGAAAGCTACTTGTGCAGAAATATTGATTTTTTGCCTGGAAATATTATTAATTAAATATATATTCTTCAAAAAGAATCATTGAAGAACGAGGAGGCACATGCTTTTTACTCTTGTGTCAAATCCACTAATAATTAAAACTTTATTAAACGATTAAAAAATCTAACCACAAGTTCACCACACAACACATGTAGCTTTTACTTTTCGTCGAACATTTTAAAATTTGTTTAATTTTGATCCACAATCACTTTACATGTTTGTTATACCATAAATCAATCATAAATCACATTTTTTCACAAAAGAAATAAAATCATAAATTACTATTATTAAGTACTATCATGTGCCGATAAAATTTATAACATTCTATAGTTATTTAATTATAAATAAAATAACTTAAATAAGAGGTAATATTGTAAGAAAAAAATTACGCCAAATCTTAGTATTTTTTATATAAAAGTATAGATCCTCGAAAGATTCAATAATTTAATTAAATAAAAAATGTAACTAAAATATTCCCATGAATGGTAAACTTGGAAAAGAAAAAGTTACATAAAAATTGGAGATTCTTTATATATATATATATATAATAAATATAGTTATTCAATATTTGTTTTAAAAAATAATATTTTTAAAAAAATAATTACATAAAATAGTTTAAGTAAAGGATAATATTTAAAGGAAAAGGTTATATAAAATAGAATAATAATAGTAGCCATAGATATTTAATTTTATATTATGTGTTGCTATTTATTCGGTTGTTTTCATCAATTTTCTCACTATTTGACCACTCAGTACTTCAACAAACTCCAAAAACACATTCACTTCTATGCTTTGATCTTTGCTTCCATTAAACTAAAGCTACCATCTTTTTACAACGGTTTGTTTCTCACCTTCCTTTTTTGTTCCTAAACTCCAATTTTTAAACTTTTTGTAGCTAAAAGAATCTTGGAGTCATTTTAAAAGATCTATATTTGAAAACCCAATTGCCTAATAATTTTCCTTTTTTATTTTATTTTATTTTATTTCATTTTAGTGTTAACAAGAAGATGGGTGTTGGAAATCAAGAAGCAGTTAAGCAGTTGCAGTCTCTGATGGAAAATGGTGTGTTATCAAAAGTTTAAAAATTTAACTTGCATTATTCTGCTGTGATCTCTGTTGATTATTGACAAAAGTTGTTGTTTTTTTTCTTTTTGGTATTTTGTTGCAGTGGATGAAAAACTGAAGATCACATTCAAGGTTTGTTGTTTTAGTTTTCTTTGTTGTTTTTTTTTTCTTCTTGATCTTGGTTTTGTAAGTTATATGATTAATGATCTGCAACCTGATTTGAAGTTAAAAAAGCATTTCTTCTAATCCCTTTTTTTGAAGGAAAATTAGTCCAAAAGTTAAAATTTGCTACTAAATTGATCTGGATTTTTTGTACCTCACAGTTGAAGAGGGTAAATCTTGATGTTTTTAATCCCTAATTAAGAAGCTTTCAATGTTCTTTTCTTCTTTTATGAGATATTAAGCCTTTACATATTTTGTTGTGCTAATGGTCATTCATTTTTTAGAGTGAATATTTTTGTTGTCTTACTTTTGACATCATGAGTTTTAGTTTCTTCCTGAAACCTTACTCTTTTAATTTCAGAATATGCACCAGGGCTATCCTACCGAAACATTAGCGCGGTTTCTCAAAGCTAGGGACGGGAGTGTTGCCAAAGCTCATAAAATGGTTAGTAAAATCTTTTAGATTGAATTTCAGCCAGGTTGGTTGATCTTAAGATTACTTGAGTTTTGATCTTTGGATGTATATATTTTGCTGACAATTGAAACTATTGCAGTTAATTGATTGCTTACATTGGAGAGTGGAAAATGAGATTGACAAAGTTTTAGCAGTGAGTTTCCTCTTTCTGCAATTTTTTTTAATCTTCTGAATTGATCGGTTTTCTGGTTATCTTTTCATGAAACTTCTTTGCTGAATTCTTTCATTGAGTGAGTGTTATTATGCATCTGAATCTATTTTGATTCATTACTATCATTGATCAACTTTTAATCTGTTAGAAACCTGAATTAATGAACCTTTTATCATAAATTAAAAGTTTACTATAATTCTAAATAAGATCTTAATGATGTTGAATTGAATTATCTCCTTTTTGGATAGCAGAAGCCGATCCCTACGGATTTATACAGAGCTGTGCGAGATTCTCAACTCATAGGAATGTCTGGTTACACAAAAGAGGTGCTCATTTTTTAATGTTTTTAAGGAAACTTTGTGTTTGAGTTATTATAAGCTAATAATTTAATGTTGCAGTATGCAATGAAAAGAGATGTCTAATTTTATGTATTTTTGTCAAAGCGCTTGTAACATGTACTTGCATTTTATGTCTAAGAGAACGAATTTTTCTCATATAATATCATAAATAAAATTGGAAATTTGTTAGTGCTTCTATATATACACAATTTATAATTTCTTTCATTTTTTGGATGAATTGTGCCAGGGCGTACCAGTCATCGCGGTTGGTGTTGGGCTCAGTACATATGACAAAGCATCTGTAAGAACCTCACCATACCGTCTTTTTATTTTTTTTATTTTAATTTCATACAAATTTTATGAGTTAGACATTAATACTTACTAGTCAAGTATCTACAAGAATGCTTCAGAGTTTTAATGATGATCTATTTGAAATTAAAGTTCCAGTTTTTTATTTCTTTTTCAGGACAAGTACTATATACAGTCACACATCCAAGTGAATGAATATAGGGATAGGGTGATCTTGGTAAGTACCTAACTGTTTAGTTTATACCATAATATAAAGTGATTTCCGAAAAAAAGTAACCAATCTTAGTTGAATTTTTTTTGACAAATTTGCCAACACATTTCTAAATTTTAAAATTATATACCATAAAATAAAGGGAACTCCAAAAGTAACTGCTTATTTTGATCAGACATTTTTTGTACAATTTTCTCTTATTAACATTGTTCTTTTGTGTATTTAAATTTTAAAACATATAATATGAATATTAAAACTGAAATTTACATACATTCAAATAACATTGATTTTATTAAATTGAAACAAGAAAACTAAATATTGTTCCATAAAATATATATACATCTCAACATCATGGAAAAGTAGACAGGTTAATTTCTTCTATTTATTCCTATAAACTCTCTTATGACCTTTCTTATTTGAAAATTTTATTTTAGCCAACAGCTACAAAGAAGCATGGACGATATATTGGCACCTGTGTGAAAGTCTTGGATATGACTGGTTTGAAATTTTCAGCACTAAACCAATTAAGGGTATGTTAGCAATTGAGGAAATATTATTTTTTATGACAGTCACTGCAATTGAAGTAGTATTGTCAAATAGCGGCGATGTAGCATAACATAATTTGAACAAATTGCTATTATTCTGCAATACGCTATTTAATACAAAGTATTGTTGGATAGTGGCTATAGCCATGTTATTGTACTGTACTGGAGCAGAGTTTGAACAAACTTCTATGTTTCGTGATCTGTGGTTGACAACATTGAATTGAAGTTTCTCATGTCTTGTCTCTTAATGTATTTTGATGCTTTTATAGTTGACAGTTTGTGTTTGATCACCACATTTTGCAGCTTTTGACGGCGATATCTACAATAGATGACTTGAACTACCCGGAAAAGACAGACACATACTATATTGTTAATGCACCATATGTATTCTCTGCATGTTGGAAGGTTTGTGAGTTTGACCTTCTTCACTTCTCACCTTTAATTCTGTTATCATAATTCAAATTCCAAAGATTATCAACTGAACTCTTTTTTAATAATAATTGGAAGGTTGTAAGGCCTCTTTTGCAAGAAAGAACGAGGAGGAAAGTTCAGGTGCTTCAAGGCTGCGGGAAGGATGAATTACTCAAGGTAAACATTGACATTATGTCGTAAGTGCATAAATTCAATAAGCTATATGTATGTGTTTGGATATATGCATTGAAAAACCCTCTCTATGTGGTATGTCACAAATCTTCCATATTTCTCCTTCATAATTTGTCACAAGGATAAGTGTTATCAAGTAGCAATTATAGCAACATTAAAGCGTAGCAGAATTTGAATAAATCACTTTTGTTTTGGGATACGCTATTTAGTATAAAATGTTATCAAATTGCAAAATTTGAATAAATCACTATTGTTCTGCTGATTGAACATGATATTGTGACTTGAAAAGGGACATAACCAATACGAATATTCTTCTTTTTTCTCAGGTAATGGACTATGCATCTCTCCCACACTTTTGCAAAAAACAAGATTCGAAGTCATCAAGACATAATACATCAGCAGGAGTAAATACTACTGAAAACTGTTTCTCCTTCAATCATGTCTTCCATCAACAACTCTACAACTACATAAAGCAACAAGCTAACTTTGTTGAGGCGATATCGCCAATGAGACAAGGATCCTTCTATGTAGACATACCAGAGCCAGACCCTGAAGATGCTAAAATAGCGAAGACCATTGAAGTTGAGTTTCACAAATTGGAAAATCAGAATAATGGAACCATTGAAGTTGAGTTTCACAAATTGGAAATTCAGAATAATGGTTTTACCAACTCACTAAATGGTCTTGCAGTTAATGGTCATTGAGTGGAAATTGGGTCACTTTTATTTCTTGATTGCTTTATGATATATATCTATTTGATATGGAAGGTCATACCTGTTCTTTATAAAGAGTTATGAGTTATTATTTAGATGTAATATTGTAATGTTTGCATCAACTCGATGCAAATATCTTCACATACAAGCTTTAATCTAATTTCTATAACCATGTTGGATAGTGAGTATATGATATATGATATAATATTTGTTTAACATAGAAAAGATGGCACAATGTTATAATTGCTATGATATAACCATGTTGATGCGTTATTCCTTGTCATCCTTATTTAGTTATTTGAACTCAAAGTTTTACTCAAATGTTACGTTCTTATAAGGTTCTTTCATATTGAATAATACTTGCCTATGAATTCCCCTCCAGGTTTAAAAAAAAAATTAGTACTGCTAACTATAGTTAAAATGACAATGTCTTTTAATTATTTCACATTAACTAACATTTCACATACTCTTCATGAGAGTAGTTCACTTCAACTGTCTATTATCAATAGTCTTACATCAAAACAAAATAATACACTTTGAAAAATAAAAACACTATTTTAGGAACTTTAACTCCTCTATTCTCTTAATTTGACCGGAAAAAAATACCTTAATTACAACTTTTATAAAAATTTGTAGGTGTTGCATAATTTATATATATAAAATTAGGTGACTTCAAATGATTAATTGTTAGATATACCCAACAAAACTCCATAGTGAAAAAAACATGTAGATATATTAGGAATTAGCTCATCAATAGTGCTTTCACTTAACTTTTACTCTATCTGACACACACAAGACATAGGTCCAGTGAAAGAGTTCAATCCACCAATCATGAAAGCTTAATATCAACAGAAAAATACCAATATTTTTTACCAATAGATTTTAATTTTTTTTCTACTGGTTCCATTTACATATAATGCATGTCCCCAAACTATTAACACTACACAATATACTTTCCTTCAAACACACTTCATTATCATAATCTAAACAAATTCCTCAACTACACACAAATCAACATGTTTTGTTTTCTCTCACATTCATTCAACACCTTCTGCACAAACTATACAGGATTCTCACCAGGTAAATAAGATGCAGATCCACCTTCAACATAGTTTTTCTTCCTATGAAAGATACCACTGATATTTGGCAACACGGTTTTCTTCGAAACCGAAACCTTCTCTTTTTCCAACTTCCTCACTTCAACTGTTGTATGATGAGGAGGAGGAGGATTCTGCTTTTGAAACCTATAATGCTGAGGAGATGATTGCGACGACATCTGTGTCTCAGCCAGTATTCGAGCTGCAGCTTCGGCTGCCTTTTTCTGCTCCCGCTCGCGCCATCTTCGAAGCTCGCTCTCTACCGCCCTCTTTGCTGCTTCGGCCATCTCAGCCTTTTTCAAGGCCTCTTGTGTCGCAGTCTTCATATCATCAATCTCCTTCTGAGTTGCTTCCAACTTTTGCAAAACCTCGTTTTCGCTAGCCTTCACGGCTTCTACCTGTGCCTTGGCGGCATCCACTTTCATGTCTGCTAATTTATCAGACTCCTCGACTTTCCGATTCAGCGACTCAAACTCCTCCACCGAGATTGTAATCGCAGCACCAGATTCCGACGACGTTGATGCACGTGCAGCACTGGTCCTTTCGGTTAGCGCTGTAATCTGCTCGACAGCACTAGCTTCGGCTGCTTTTGCTGCTTCTGCTTCTTCCATTGCTTCTTTAAGCTTTTTCTCTGCATCTTCTAATGCAAGCTTGGTAGCTTCAGCTTCCTTCTTTAACTTGGCTGTCTTGTTCTTCATATCTTCTGCTTCCCGCCGTGCTTCCTCGGTTTCAGATGTCAGCTGACTCAGCGTCGAGATCATTTCCTCAGATGCACCTCTAACCTTAGATTCTTCGGTCAAACAGGTTTCAAGCTCAGACCTACTTTTGCGGAGTTTGACATGTAGATTACCGACAATGGATTCCGTTTCCAACTCTTTGTCCTTCAATTCCAAATGTTCTTTCTTTACCTTCTCTATTTCCACCTTCAGAGTCTCTACCAAGGTTCTAAGGGAGTTTTCCTCATCGACTACTTTCTGCAGTGATTCTTTAGCACCATCAAGCTCCGAAGTAATGGTTTTCACAGAGTCCAAGTCAGACAACCTTTTGTTTTCCATTTCCGTTTGCAGAACTGCAATTTCACTCATTGCCTCAGCCAACTGAGCTTCAAGATTTTTCGTCAGATTGGGACTGAATTCCTTTTTTAAAGCAAGTAATTTCTTTTCGGATTGTTCAAGGGTAGCTCTATATGATTGTCTAAGAGCATCTTTCTCGGTTAATATCGATGCTTGCTGTTGCTGTGCTTCCAGGGATGCAAGTTTTTCTTGCTCAATCGACTCCTTTGCAGCTGAAATTTCTTTCAACAGCTCAGATACCCTTTCCGTGTTTTCCTTCATCGAATTTTCAGCTTCTGCTGCTTGCTTGAGAGCCAACGCTGTTGCATCCGAGGATGAATCATATTCCTGACGAGTTTTCCTCAGTTCTTGCTTAGCAGCATCAAGTTCTGTCATTATTGATGCATACCTTTTAACTGCAGTTTCTAACTCTTCTTTCCAGGCACCGTTTATTCCATCAGAGTCGCCATACTTTTGTTTTGCCTGAACTTTTGCAGCCTCTGTTGCCTTGATTGCTAACTCCCTAGATTCAGTGATAAGTTTTAGCTTTTGTGTCAACTCCTCGACTGTCCTTTTAGCCCTTTGGAGCTCCACAAGAGCTTGAGCCTTAGTAGTTTCAGCATTCTTTACTTGTTCCTTTAACTTGTTTAACTCTTTTTGGGCTACATGAAGTTCTGTCTCCTTCGCCAAAACTCTCTAGTGAAAGAAGAAAATTGAAAATTACATAATGAAAAAGACAAAATGCATTATAAGCTTGAAAGAAGGAAATAGAATATTGCCATAAGGTAACCTAGTTCAGTTTTCAAAAGATAGAAGAGCTTGTTAAAGGAAAAGCTTTTTGTTTCCACCTTCTAATTTTTATTAATAATTACAAATAATGTGACATTGTTTTCACCTTATTTTCTGTTTTCAAAGATTGATATATGTTAGTGTGAAAACAACATTATATTGTTTTCACCATTTGTACACATCTTTGACAATGGAGAAATAAGTTAAAAAAATAGGTAGTATTTGGTTAATCGTTAGTGAAAACAACCATTTCCAGAAACCAAACATATCTTTGTGTGTTATCCAATTAAAAGTAGATTTCTATGGTAATTGATTATTAATACAGCGAATATAGTTTTACTTAATGTTATTACATGGAAGCTGTAACATAGTTCTCGAATTGATTGAAACAAGTCCCTTCATATCCATGAGATATTCCTATTTAAATGGTCAACACCACACCAGGTTGTAACCAAATCTACAAAAAGAACTGAACAAAAACAAAGTATTCCAACACAGTTTGAATATCTTTCAACCAAGAACATTGTTGAGATACCCCATAAATCTTGTTTCGAAATTTCATAGGCGATATCTGCACACAATTTAGTAGAGTATAGATGATTTTATGAATATGAGTTATCATAAAAAATCCAAACCATCTACAACTTAAGATAATCTAACTCAGAAGTCAAAATTATATTTTTTAAATAAAAGGTACAACATTCTGAAAGTGTTATCATAATGGTCAAAGTAAATAAAACAGAAAATATGTTAAAAGTGCCATCATAATTGATTAGTGTCGAAAATAGTGGATTGTTCAAATTCCGCTTTGCAGCAGTGCTATAGCTGCAATTTGCTACATTTTGTACTAAATAGTATCATTGAACAATAGCGATTTGTTCAAATTTCGCTATGCAGTCTGCGCTATACTACTACTATAGCTGCAATTTAACAGTACTGCAATGGATTTGTAGCTGAGAAAGCCTACTAATACAAAACTGAAAATTACCTCAGAAGAATAAGCTTTTGCCTTCTTAATGATAGGTCTTTCCCCAGAGAAAGCACCTTCACCAAATAGATTCACAGCATCTTTAACAGATTGAAAAGGTGGGCTGGTGTCAATCTCTCCAACCTCAGGTTTTGGACTTGGATTGGGAGAGTCTGTAGCAGTGTGCCGGATTTTCGCTACCATTGTACTTTAGAGATCTAACTATTAAGCACTTCAAAACCAACCTGTTATTATAAACATGTTAGACGAAAGAAATTAAACTAAAAGTATTATCATCCCCATAAACTAGTAAATAAAGAAATTATCCATATAAAAGTTAAAACAATCCCAAATTTCAAAAATGTATTTTCAAACATAGGCTCTATTTGGTAAAAATAAAATAGAGGATGATACATAAGCTAACTAATAGTGGATGAACTTAAAGCTGATAAGCTAACTGATAGTGGATAGGGGATAAGCTAGCTGATTGAATTGAAAGTGTTTGATAATATTATTGGTTGAGCTAATTGATATTTATAAAATGATATAAAAGTATATTTATTAATTAATATTTAAATTTGTTCAATTAAGATAATGAGGGATAAAAATGAGAAAAAAATATGGAACACTACAAGCTATAAGATCAAAGGCTACTTGAAGTAGTATCTTAAAAAATGCTATAAGCTCGTGAGATAGTGACCATTACCAAACAACTCTATTTTGGTCATACGAGCTTATACACTATAAACTTGTGGTTTGGCCTTGTCAAACACACACATAAAGGAAGACCACAACAAATAACCTTTAAAATAGGAATTTGGCATAAAAATGATTACTGTGCAGTGTTAAGACTCTAACTCAAGATAGATATGAGTGGAAGACCTTAAAATCAGTAATAACACTGGCCATTAGGTTCATTGAAAAGCTTGAAACAGTAAGATTCTCTCTTAAAATACTTAATCTACCTATCAATAGCTTACTTTGAATTAATTTCCCACACAGTCCATGATTCCAGAATCTAACAAGTAAGATCCATTAAAAACAATACACAAAATGCATAAACCCAGCAAATAATTAATAATAATGCAGTTTTAACAATTCATGTTAAACATGAAACAGTCCATTCACAATTGCAAAACCTAATACATAAAGAATTTCAGGAGCTTTCAGCTGTGCAAATAAGTTCCAACAACCAAAAATGCAAAAATTGCATGCAATTCAAAATTAACATATGAAAATAGCACCAAAATATTTCAAATTCAACTCGCTATTTTAATTCCAAAGGCTTCTTCAGTTCAAAGCATCACCTTCCGAATGAAAAGAACATAAAAAATTTAAAAATATTTATTCAAAAAAATTTAATTAAAAATTTTCGACACACACAAAGTCAAGGGTCAAAATCACAGGGCAAAATGAAAAACACTGCAGATTGAAAGTCCATGAGCAAACAAAAAAAACAAGTTGGGTCTAAACGACAGAAAACAAGACCAAACACCACGAACAGAACTTGAATTTAAAACGACAAAAAGAAAAGCAAAAACAGCGAAGAGTAACAAAAAAAAAAAACAAAGGAAGCATAATAAAGTAGCTAGTTCAAAAACCCATCAAGAAAATCCAAAATACTTTAAAACCCAGAATCTCAAAAACAATAAAGCAACTAGCTTTAACTAAATCAACAAGAAAATCCATCAAAAACATTAAAAATAAAAACATAAACTCACCTTACAGAATCGATTCTTCAAAACTTTTCAACGAATAAGAAAATCAGTGATTTTGAATCTCAAGTGAGAAGAGAGAGAGAGAGTTGGTGGAGAGAGAAAGTGATGGATGTGTTTGAAAATAAAAAAGCTGTTGAAGACAAATTTTTTGCATCAGCAAAATAGTAACAAACAAACAAACAAACAAGACGAGGAGAGACGAGAGTGTAATATCAGCTGCATCCGTTTCTATTTTAAAACTTGTGTTCCTGCTTCGGGGTGTGTTAGCTTTGGTGACTTTAAATTTTTGAAAAGACCTTTATATCCTTAAGATGAGGACACAGCGTGTGAAAAGGGGTAGGAACATGTGAGTGTCCGCCACGTCATCATATCACGGTTCAAAATGAAACACTGTTGGTGAGATGATTTAAAATAATAGGACAATTGAAATCACATTTTATTTTATATAAGTTTCACTAAATTTATATATAATTTATTTAATGAAATATTTCAACTAATCAAAGAATATAAATTAAATAATGTGTTTTTAACGTTTCAATATATTTTTTTTAATTAAGGAATAATGGAAAATTGAAATAGTTGACGGTGAGAAAAAGAGGTGTTAAGACAGCAAAAAGGCAAGTCCTTTTTATTTGCACTATTTATTTCTTCATGGTTGTCGCCAATAATTGCGAAAATAAATTGAAAGTGAGGGAAATTATTAATTAAATAAATAATAAAGCCTCACAAACTCTCACACGCCTTTGCTTTATAATCCACTCATATCTTATTGGAGCTCACCAAAGTTATAGAAAGCTCAAGCAGAATGCAAATTGAATTGAGTTGAAGGTTAGCCTGGTCCAAAACATACGTGACACTATCAAACAGAAATTTGTTTTACCTATTTTTGTAAATAGGAACCGAAATTGGACCAATGCATATAGAATATGTACAAAAAATAGCTACAATGAATAAAGTAAAAATTCATATTATAGATATAAATATAAATGCGAGGAATTATTCGTCAAAATAAACGGATATTGTTTTACTACTACTTTGTTTTCGAAATTGACTTTTCAGTCATATATATGTCTAGTGATCGATGTTATTGCTCCTACCATATTTCTACAAATTAAATGGAAGTTCTTTTAAAGCCCAAAATCTAAGTTTCTTGATTTAGGTAATATAAGTTTTTTTTTTTTAAATTTATAATTGGATAGAGTTTTGAGCATTGGTAGACAAGCATGTGAGAATCTCCTTAAATTGCCATGGACGAAACTTAGGCTTGACAATAAAAAACAAAATCAACCTTTTTTTTATTTAAATCAAACTTTCCATGAATTAAAGTTGGCACAACAAAGTTGAACGGGCACAACGAAATCAAACATGTGCCTTTTATTTACTTGTTTGAAAAAACTGTTAGAGTTAACACGTGAAAACTGTTATTTTGAAAAAATACGGTGTTTATTATGTTAAAATCTATAACAATAAATATATAAGTTATTGCATATTAAAATTACTTTTATAATATGTAACAAATAATATAAAAATAACCTTTAGTATTTTTGAATAAATTTTTATACAAATTATTTTTTAAAAGATAGAATTAAAATTATAATTTTTAATATATAACAAATTGATCTAATATCTCTAAATAATATTTTTTCAATGATCACTTCGTTAAAAGAAGGAGAATGAACCAACATGATACATTAAAATGTGTGGATGAAATTGACCAAATCACCCTTAAACATGTAGAGTTTATCTTTCTCCAAGGAGTATGTTTTTCCATATTTCTTCCACCAACTTTCAAAGAATATTTCTAAGAAGTGGAGGTGAGAGAGCTTAAACTTAGTATTACATTAATAATATTCATTAAGAGAGTCAATTGTATTAAAACTCATTATAAATTATGAAAGATATAAATTGTTTTGTTTAACCTTCACATTTGCATTTATAAAATACATAAAATGACGTGCTCACTTCTAGCTCTTCAATGAAGAGTGTATTTTGTTTTTTATAAACGTTTTTTAATCTTATATATTTCTTATTTTACATATATTTCTATGTTTGTTGCAGTTTGTTTATTCATTTTTTTCTATTTCATCTTTGCAGTTAATGTTAGATAGAGTCGTTGAGTTGGTAATTTGGCAGCTCATGAGAAATATCAAATCTTAATAATTAAGCTTATATAATTAAGGTGTGGTTGAAAATGA
>JBBPBT010000811.1:3158307-3171040 GCA_037974875.1 Cicer bijugum | reverse complement strand
CGTGTCTCTCGAATATGATTATCACAACAGAAGGAATTTATAAAGAAAAAAAGGTTAAATAAAAAACACACACAACTCTATTATTATTCTCTTTTACTTATGGTTTTTCAAATGTTACATTAATTACATTAAATAACAATAAAATAAATAAATATGGTTGTACCAAAAACAATGCAAGATTAAATGTTTTTTTAGGTCACAAGATTAAGTGTTAAAAATTATTTTCCAAATTAGTTGTAATTATAAAGGTTATTAAAAGTCTACTTTATAAAATAAAATGATGATTTTGAATGGAGAGAGTTTTGTAATATTTTTGGATTTGTCAGGTACAAAGGAAATAATTTAATAGGAGTTATTGTACAGTGTACACGAATACACCTAAGTATATGCGATGAATTAATCAATGGTTTTAAATAACAATATGCAATGGATAAATTAAAGAATTTATTGGGGATTGAGTAGCTCATGTGATATAGACTCAGGTTGAAAAAGTGAAGGAGTAAAAGAACTATTTAAATCATGTGGAAGGAGAAAATCTAGGCTCATCGCTAGAATCAACCACTTTATTATTCATATATGATTTCATTTATCTATAATAGTGTAACAATGTCTTACATTATTAGGATTGCAATAGGGCCTAGACATCCACTTTTTTCACTGAGTATACATATATTTAAAGACTCGTGTGTTTTTTTTTTAAAATTATATTGTCATATTTAAATAACTTTAAATAAAAAAACTACTTTCAATCTTTTTTACGAAAAACCGTTGGAAAAGTTTATGTGCATTAATTTTTATTAATTTTATTGTTTCTTATATTATAATTAGTAGAAAATTTAAAGATTATTTTACAAAATTCAATTTTTATGTTTTATTAGCTACATTTTTTACTTTGTCAATTAATTATACAATATTTAATTTTAATTATAATTATAATAGTTTTACAATTATTATAGTATTTTTTCACACTGTCTTAAAATAGTTCTAACCCACACATATCTTGACCGTCATAGGATTGAAATTTAGCTAGCGGTGACTAATATAGAGAAAGACCAAATAAAATAGATAATAAATTATTAAGTGAAATGTAAGAAAAGTTATAATTAGAAAGAAAAAAAAAATATAGAAGTAACATAACTTGAATGAATTGAGCAATCTGAGTAACAAAATGGGAGGTAGTTTATCAGAATAAATACAAAAATATTATAACAAGTAAATTTATGACATCAAATTAATTAAATAAAAGTAAATAAAGAACATCGATATTTTAACTTGAAAAACCTCTCGATATTAAGATAAAAATCATGAGTCGTCAAGATCAAATAAATAACTCTATGATAATCAAATAAGTGTACAAGAGAGTATCAAAATGATACACAAATTGTATCTACAACCAGTCAAAATAATAAAGCACTAAAGCTTTCAAATGAAAAACAAGAAAATGAAAAACACTCCATGTTACCAACGCGCTATCCAAATATAAGGCGATTTAACGGTTAACGAATGGACAATCGATATTTTTCTGAGATTAATTTGACAAAATCTAGAATGGCTATAATACGTGAGGTACATAATAAGCTACAATGTTTGGGCTTTTCTAGGGATGACAATTAGATCCAGACCCAGTGGGTACCTGCAAAAAAAACTCACAATGGGTAGGGTAAAAACCCGCATAATGGGTATGGGTACGGGGACGGGTACTATAGTACTCACCCCGCACCCGCACCCGCATTTATCTAAATATATTATTTATTTATTATGTTAATATTTAGTTTAATTAATTGTTTTCCTTTATGTTTTAATATCTATTAATATCATTGGACCATTACAATATTTATAATCAAATCAAAAGATAGATGTTTGCAAACTTTTTAAGAATTTGATTATGATGAATAGTTAAATAATTGTGACTTTATAACTAAGAATTATATCTTATTAATTGTGTCTTTATAATTATACTTGCAACTTATAAATTGTTTTTACTAATTTCAAATAATATTGTTGTAAGACTTGCAACTTCTAAAATATTATTATGGATATTTGAATGTGTATTGTAACAAGTGTTCATTTGAAATGTTTTGAGTTAGAAAATATTTTGGTTTATAATATTTTATAATTTAATTTATGATATTTGGATAATTTTTAAATGGGTAAATACCACATATAGTCCCTTAACTTAATTTCAGTTAACGTTTTAGTCTTTTATCTTCTTTTTTTTCCCCTGATTTGGTCCTTTATTTTAATTTTTAGTGACAATTTGATATTTTATGTTTTAAAATGTCAACAATTTTATCCTTATTTTTTGCAAAATTTCAAAAAATTCATCAAAAATTTCAAACAAAACACATAAAATTAATTATCATCCTCAATATAATGCAATTTCATCAAATTTATAACTTAAATATTTAAATAAACTCATATTTTTATCTCTAACAAAATCAAATAAAAAATGGCACATATGAGTTTATTTGAAGATTTGAGTTATAAATTTGATAAAGTTTATTTTATATTAAAGAATATAACTAAATTTAGGAGTTTTGTTTGAAAATTTTGATGAATGTTTGAATTTTTGTAAAAAAAAAAGATAACATTGTTAACATTTTAAAACATAAAAGATTAAATTGTCACTTAAAATTAAAATAAAGGACTAAATCGGGAAAAAAAAATAAAGGACTAAAACGTTAACTGAAATTAAGTTAAGAGACTATAGGTGGTATTTACACTTTTTAAATTTAATCATAAAATAATATTTATTTATCGATTTATTTTAGTTAAAGTGTGGGTAATGGGTATGGGTACGGGCACTTAGGTACCCAGAGGGTAAGGGTACGGGTATTAAAGTTGATACCCAAGAGGGTACGGGCACGGGTATGGGTATTTTTTAAAATTGCGGGTATGGGTACGGGTACTATAGTACTCTACCCATACCCTACCCATTGCCATCCCTAGGCTTTTCTCTACATAGGAAGAGAATCTAATACCCAACATATCTCCTCCTCACAATTATGTGGAGATAATTGCCAAACCGACGATATCACAATAAATTTCAAACTTCCCTCTTGATAATACTTTAGTCATCATATCAAAACCATTATAATCAACATGAACTTTAGCCAACTCAAACAATATAGCTTCTAAGACATCACGTATCCAATGATACAACACATTAATGTGTTTGGACCTAGTATTAAATGTCGAATTCTTACCAAGATGAATAAAACATTGACTATAGAAAATAATACATATTTGTATTTAATCATGTAGCCTGAAGTGGACTTCCTTGAATCAATATCTCCAACCATATTTGAGTTCGAGTATCCGACCAAAATAGGCTTGTCATCTCCAAAACAAAGCCTCATACATGTAGTATCAATGCTCTCTACTCGAATTTGACAAAAATCTACTAACTATAGCAACAACATGCACAATATATGGTCTTGTAAATACCATTGCGTACATCAAACATCCCACGTCAGACGCATAAGGAACTCGTTTCATGTCTATTTTCTCATATTCACTAGAAGAACATTGTTTAGAATTCAACATAAAATGAGTAGCATGAGGAGTACTTATAGCCTTATAGTTTTCCATATGAAAACTTTGCAACACTCTTTCAATATAGTGTTATTGTGACATCCAAAGTTTCTTCTCATTTTCGTCACACATGATTCTTATGCCAATAATATGTTTAGTTACTCTCATGTCTTTTATGGTAAATGACTCGACCAACTACTTTTTTAACTTGTCAATCTTGGAAATATTTTTTCGAACAATAAGCATGTCATCAACATATAATAAAAGGATTATAAAATCATCGTTAGAAAATTTTCTAACAAATACACAATGGTCATAAGTAGCCTTCATATATCCTTGATCACATATAACATACTCAAACTCTTGGTACCACTGTCTTGGAGCTTGTTTCAAATCACATGGACTCTTTCTCAGTCTACACATATAGTCTTCCTTTGTCTTCAAAAAGAAAACCATCAGGTTGCTTGATAGCGTTTCAATAAGTGTACTGAATCGTTGCAAGTAATAATAAAATGGTAGTACCGAGTGTCGAACTCAAAGATTGCATTTTACTATCAAATTATATTTAATTATTAAAATTGAACAAAAAGTTCCCAAGTTGGTTGAAATAATATTTGAAATTAACAACACTAATAAAATTGATCATTTATAATGAGAAAAATGTCAGGGATGAGTTTCACTTCGAATCCAACTTTGGTGTCTAATTTGATTATAGTTACTGAATTCCTTTATTGAATTATTACCAAATTCTCTTTATTATTCTTGCCCTAATGTCTTAGTGACAGAACCTTTAATTCTAAAGTAACCCCTAATTCCTTAGTAGATTTAATATTAGAATTAAGCATTATCTTATAGAAATTCTCTTGTAAACTATTGTTTTGCAACTAATTTAATTGGTATCATAAACTGCATCTATCCCTAGACTACAAATTCATGAATTTCTCATCTCAAGCATTCGTAAAGTCCACTTCCGTTTCAAAATACGAATCGTAAAATGTTTTAATGTTGATCAAGCAATAAAAAGCATTAAGCACAGAGATGAGAAAAATAATTTAATAAACTCATTCATATAACTAGAAATCAAATCAGAAAAATAAGGGTTTCATCTTGTTACACTCATCCCTAAAACGCAAAAATGCTAGAAACCCAAAATACTTCTTTGCTTCAACAACCCTCAAGCTAGAAACCCACGACCGCTCTACTTGAAACACGCTAATCATTTTTTATTGTAAGTGTTTAAAACATTTCTCATTTATACTGTCTCGTAGATATTATCTTGTTGATTATAATTTTTATTATTTATGTGTTGATTTTTATGTTATAACTATTAGTTGGAGTAAAAATTTGGAATGGTTTATACTTGTTTTTCGTTTTTCATGTGCTTCAATAATAGGATAAACATCTTGTTTAGTTGTTGCAATAATAGGATAGAAAATCCTAATTTATAAGATTATTATATGTCTGTTAAATACAAAACCTATGAATGAATATAAGGAAAAATAAGAAAATAATAAATTTTTAATGTTTAAGACTTATTCACATTAAAAGTAATTGAATCTCATTTATTCACGTTGTTTTCTTTAATTTGTGCAAAAAATTACGAAGAAACAAAATTGTATTTTCTGAAGTCATTCTTCAAGTTTCGGGTTAATATATCATCATCAACCTGATTGATATTTTTGAATTTATTTGCTATATTGTAACCCCACGATCATTGCAGCTGAAACATGCTACTTAGTTTGATGGTAAGTTTCTAATATCTTTCTCAGTTATACTTTGTCTCAAATACATTGTAGATTGTAATTTAGTTGTTATTTATGTGTTGATTTCTATGTTGTAAGTCTTATTTTGGGTGAAAAAAGTGTGATGCTTTATACTTTTTTTTATGTGATGCAATAATATGTTAAATATTGTTGTTAAAATATATATTACTTATATTAAATTATATGTTTGAAATTGATTTGGTAGATAGAAAACTTATGTCAGAAGAGTGTTATTACCTACGATATCACTTTTTACAATTTAAAAGCATTGTCGTATCTTTTAACAACGCTACTTACTATAACACTTAAAAGTGTTGTTAAATGCATCACTCTCACAACAAGTGTTCGATTCATCCTCTCTACTAAATTATTCAACTAAGGAGTTTTATGAAGAGTTTTTTCATGTGTCATGCCCTGCTATTTGCCATAGACATCGAAAGAACCACAATACTCAACATTGTTGTCAGTACGAACATATTTCAACTTCTTGTCTGTCTACCTCTCAACCAAAGCATGGAATTGTTTGAACTTCTGCAACACTTGGTCTTTTGTCTTCAAAACATAAACTCATAGTTTCTTGAAATAATCATCAATAAAAGTAACAAAATAAAATGCATCACTAAAACATTTTATTTTTAAAGGGTGACAAATGCCATAATGCAACAACTAAAGCAACTCTGACTTTCTAGAAGGAAGATGTCTTTTTGAAGGATACTCTAGTTTGTTTATCAACCATATAGTGAGAAAATTTCTCAGAATCTACATTCTTCAATCTTGGAAGCACATCCTTTCTAGTTAAACAACTTAACCTTTTTTAACTGATATGGCTAAGTCTTCGGTGCCGCAAAGATGTTTTCATATCCATGATATTCACATTATATTTACCAACCAAAGCTTTTGCCCAATACATTTATTAATTTTCTCTCGTCTAGCTACAACTAAGTTACCTTTGCTGAATTTCCACTTTCTAGAAGCAAAATGATTATCAAAACCACTAACATCAAACATATGCACATAGATCAAATTGAAGCGAATATCTGAAGCATGTTTGACTCCTTTGAGCTATAATTACATTCTCGTGTTGGTTTGTAAACATACATCACCAACACCAATTACCTTAGATACACCCTTATTACATATCTTCAAAACTGCAAAGTCACTTGAAGTATAAGATATGAAGAACTCATTCCTCGATGTAACATATAGTGTAACACCATTATCAATTATCTAGATACTCTCATCAAATACAAGATTAACTAACTCATGGTCATAGAGAACAACAAGATTATCACTAGTAGTAGTAGAAGTAACACAACCATCATCATTATTATCATTACAACCTCTTTGTTTTTCTTTACCCTTCTTGCCTTTATTCTTTTTTTTTTTTCTACAAAAAATAATTCTTCTAAATGTACCATGTTCTATGACAATAATGGCACTCCATATTTTGGTATTTAAATTTGGACTTGCTTATGTTATTTTCTCTATCATCCTTCGATTCTATAAACATTATTTTCTACTTATTATCTAACAAAACCACATAATTGTTGATGTTCAAAATCCCATTCTTTGGTAAATTTACCATCCGATTTTTTAGAACCAAAAATAGGAAAATACATTTTCTTCACAAATAACAAATCTTTCATCTTGCTATTCCACAAATGGTAATTAGTAGATTCAAGCTTACCATCTTTATATTCATATTTGCATCCATCTTTCAAGCAAGTCAAATAGCCGTTTAACCAAAAGCTCTAATTCCACTTTGATGGGAATAAAACATAAAGACGATAACAAGTAATATATAACAGATTAAAATTTCCCCAACTTGCAAGAACTCGTGAGGTGCAACAACAAATATATGAGAATAAATTGATAAAATAAAAACACATAAAGAACATCGTTAATTTAACGTGGAAAACCTTCAACGCAAGAGAAAAAACACGGGTCATCCAAACCAAAGAAATAAGTCAACTATAATCAAATAAGAGTACAAGAAAGTCTCAAAATGATATACAAATTGTACCTACAACCAACCAAAATAACAAAACGCTAAAGCTTACAAATGAAAAACAAGACGATGAAAAACACCCCAAAAACATGATATTGTGCGAGTATTGTTTCTCCATCTCTAGACGTCTTTTCACCGATCCGACTATTGAAAATAAAGACCTATATGTTGCAAACTTGTTGTCCAAAAATCAAACCAATCTAACTGTTGACGAATGGACAATCAACGTTTTTATAAGACTGATTTGACAAAATTGAGAATGGAGATTACTCTTCTCTTTTGGTGGCTGCCTTTTTTAAAAAAAAAATAGTTTCTCTTACAACCTTAATAAGAGCTCTCTCGAGTTGAATAAGTGAGACACATAATGAGCTACAATATTTGAGTCTTTCTCCACATAAAAAAAGAGAGCCTAATACCCAACAATAGCTTCAAGTCTGTTACGAAAGGGAGAGCGAGAGGGATGGAGAATGAGACGGATGGAGAGAGGAAGAGAGATTTGGAGTTGGGGTTCATTGAAAATATTTTTTCTCACAAATTTAGTGAATTTATTTATTCTTATGATGATTTTGGTTAAAAGAGTTTTAAAATGGTTAAATTAATTTTTTAATTAAATTTGGTTAGTTAATTTATCTAAATTTGTGATTGAATTTATAAACTATTTAATTAGTTTGGATTTTCTTAGATACAATATAATCCAATTTATTAACATGGTGATTGGTATCTCCCACTTTGTTTGACATTTTGATGTTTATTACACTTAATAGTTTGTACCATGCTGAAACTAATTTTTTTTTTCAGGGTAGTGTATTATTTATTTGATTGTTTGGTTTTTTATTAGAAGCAAGTATATTGTCAAGTACAGAGAACATTTTAAGGTTCTGATCCCTTACTCCATTAAAAAATGTCAAATGGATTATTTTTGGAGTTGAAAGTTAAAAAACATTAGACATCAATGAATTGGACAAGTTGTTATTATAAAATAAAAAAAAATAAAAAAAAAAAAACTTCTTTAAGATGTGCATTCAAAATAATGAAAATTATGTACTAAGCACAACAATTATGCCTTTGATGAAATAATCCTTAAGTAAGTTATGTTTTGTCTGTTGAAGTTGTCCCAACACAATTGATAACTTTATAAATGTTCGAAAAACTTAAAGCACTGTATGAACTTGAATCATATAATTAGACATGTTTTAATGAGTTATTAAATACGAAGAAGGTAAAATAATTGATTTTTCGGGAAATTATAGATAGTTATATTTTATGAATGCAACTTTCTACTATTGAAAAAATTATCTTTAATATGATGGCAATGCAAAAGTACAATTTTATAAAAATTTAAGAAGTAAAATATTTTAATATATAAATTTAATATGTAATATAATTATTATTTCTTTAAAAGAAATATACATGCGAAAATTCCTGAGTTGATAGTACAGAATTGTAGAGTAACAATGAACTCAACTTTTTGTGATGGAATTAGTAGGTAATTGAATAGTCATAACAAATATGACATGTAGTGTTGAAATATATAAGAAACATTAAATATACAATGAACCAATAAAAAAGTTACCTTCTCCATGGAAATAGTTCACCAAACATAATTAATAGGTGGACACACACCCACAAGACAAACAAAGAAGTCAAAGAACTTACAGAAGATAAACTTAATTGCACCAGTAGTTTAAGGTTTGTACAAACTAACGGAATGGACAAGTTAAATGAAAAAAAAAAAATCTATTTTAACATCTTTCGAAATATTTTTTTAACGGTGTAAAGTTAAATGGGTTAAACCGTGAGAGAGTGTAATATACGTAAGAGAATGTATTTTACTCTAATAATAATAATAATAATAATAATTAAATATTAACGAATTCAACCTTGATTTTAATTCACGGAGAAAAATCAATTAAAATAAGATTTATTTTGTATACTCAATATTTTTTTTTGACAGAAATTAGTCATTAATCGATAAATTATGGTAAATTAGTCATTAATCAATAAATTAATATGAAAAAAATTTAATTGAAATAAGATCCACTTTGTATACTCAATAAATTTCTTTATAGAGATTAGTCATTGATAAACCGCCGTATATATTTTGTATATATAAAATATTTATAAAAAATGAATTAATAGATAATACATTTAGTCAAAAGAAAACAATTAAAAAATAAACTTTCAAATGTGGATGACTGGTTGCACTAGAAACAAATAGTATTTATATATAGACTATAGAAGGATACAATAGCGATGTACGGTAAACAAAATAACAATTTGGCAGTGATGATGAACAGAGGCGAGTACTCTCCATTATTTGAAACAAAAAATGGCAGAGGAAACTTTATCTATAGACTATTTGCAATTTCATTATTTGTATCCATATGTTTCATCTGGTTTTACAGATTCAACCACATCATAATCATAACCACAAACTATACACAAGAAAAAAATGGAGGAAATTGGGTATGGCTTGGTTTACTGGCTGTAGAACTTTGGTTTGGATTTTATTGGATCCTCACTCAGGCTCTCAGATGGAACAGGGTTTTCAGACAAACATTCAAGAACAGACTCTCCCAAAGGTTCTGGTCCCTTTTTATTTTATTTTATTTAATATCACACATTTTAGATTACCTTATCATTATTTTCTGTGAATTTAAAATTATATGCTTCATTTTCAAATTAAAAATTAGTTAAACAGAAATTTTGCAACAAAAAAAGGAATAAAAAATTACTTATATTTTATTAGTCCAACATAATTTTTTTTTTTGAGATATTCAAATTCAACAAACTTATGTGATTTTGAACAGATATGAGCACATGTTACCAAAAGTGGACATCTTTGTATGCACAGCAAATCCAGTAATTGAACCACCAATTATGGTAATCAACACAGTGCTATCTGTTATGTCTTATGATTATCCATCTGAAAAGATGAGTGTGTATTTATCTGATGATGGTGGTTCAGAATTAACCTTCTATGCTTTGTTAGAGGCTTCTACTTTTGCAAAACATTGGGTTCCTTTTTGCAAGAGGTTCAAAGTGGAACCTAGGTCACCTGCTGCATATTTTAATACCATCATTCACTCATCATCAGATTTTTCATCTGACATTAACTTTGCTAATGAGTTGGCAATTGTCAAGGTATGTAACCACTCCACTATTTGATTTATCTATATATATGTTGATATCAAACTTTTTATTATACTAATTTTTCCAATGAAGCCAATAGCTTTTGTTTGTATTAATTTGAATAAAATATATAAATGGAAACCCTTGAGGTACTAAAATGATATGATTACTAAATAAAGTGGATGCTTTTTAACAAAGAAAACAAAAATAAAAATAAAATACCCAAAAATCTTGAATGCAGTTTTTAGTGTTATACATTTTTTTTAACATTTTGATTTTTGAAAAATAAGAGTTTTAGTAATTTAGAGTTTCATTAATTAAATATAAAATTTGATTTAAAATATTTTTAAATTTTAATCTAATTAATAAAATGATTTGATAAATAAAATATATTAATTAACTTAGTGAAAGTAAAATTTATTAATATTTTATATTATTTTTTTTATCTTTTAAGAGAGATATTAATTAGTTTATATTTTAATCATAATATTTATTTAAAAATTATGTAAAATAATTTATGATATCTTGATAAGGATACAACTAATGTAATTGAAAATTTGAAGGATTCTTAGAAAAAGGGGACAAAGAATTATTTCTAATAGGTTCTTATTAAGATAGGATGTGTAGTAATAATGTTAACTTTTTCTTATCACAAATACCAACATACTAGTAGTACTTCCGTTTCAAAAACATACTAGTAGTACTTATCTTATCTCTGACTTTAGCACACAAAAAAATCTTATATCAATTTCCTCTTTTATTATATTATATTTTTTCACATATCTCTAGAGTTTGAAAAGTAAAAATACAATAGAAAGCACGACAAAGTACAAACATTAATAAATTATTTTATATTTTTTATTAGAATTTATAATTCATGTGTCGAAATTGGAAAATGACACTTGGTTGTTAAAGAAAGTTTGTGTAGTGAGATTATATCTATATCGAATAGTATTAATTTTGGTGGAATTCTACACTAGGCGAGGCGTAACTGCTTCTTACTCCAATGTGCCTTATTTGTAACTTTGGCATCAATTGGACTTTAGAGACAATCTCAAGTGAATTAAAAAATCGTGGAAGTCTTACATACGAGAACTTTCGCAAAACGTTAGTGTTATAAGATGAAATTAGGATTTTTGAGATGTGTATAGAAATCGTGGAAATCGTTTGTGTGATTGTTCTCAAACTCGTTATAGATTTTCTTTGATTATAGAGAACTCTGTTCATTTCAGTAATCAGGTCAGCATTTTCGAGTTTTCTCTATTCTCTTTCTTCAATTTGACACATATTTTAAGTCACTTCTATTATTATTTTATGTCTATTTTTCAAAACTGTTATGTTAGAATTTGAGCGATCATAATACCATACTTATAAATAGCCGTAATAGCCATAATGAGAGTGTAAACAATTTTCTATGGTGCATTAGAATATCGATTGAATTTGTAACTAAACTATTTTATCTTATAGACTTCGTAGTTGATAATCTGTTTATACATTTTTTTACAGTATCACGAAATATTATAAAAAACAACTTAATCTATGATTCAATCTAATTTAATAATATATTTGGTGGCTGAAACTTATGTTTCACAAACTATATTTAGATCAGAAAACAACAAATACAATTAAGATATCGTGGTATTAGAATCGATCGAAGAGCGAGAAAAAAAAATATAAAACTAACAAATTGTATATACCTGATGATGTCGGAGTTTGTGTGCAAGAAACAATGTTGTATTCCTATATGGTTATCAATTGTTATTTTAGCGCAATTATTCTATGTTTTAAAAGTGGGTTTGGGTATTTCTATTATGTGAAAGAAAAAAAATAGAGGTATACACTAAGGAGTATGAAGCTCTTGCAACTATTTCAATATCATTTCCTTAACATTTTTTGATGTAAATTAAACAATCAATATCAATGATTATTTCACAATCAATTTTCTTTAAGAAAATAATTTTTTAACCATATTAATTTAAAAATATATTTTTTAGCAAATGCAATAGTAACATGAATATCATACAAGCATTACAAAAATAATTAATTTTTTTATTAAAATCAAATTGAAAACTTATCAAGATTAAAGTAGGTTTTAAAATTCAAAGAGGCCATTACATCAACAATGAAAGTTAAATTTACGATCTCATGAAAGATAAACTACCTCTGTATCAAGTAGACCAACCTTCATTAATAGAAAAACAGTTAATATATGCAATATTAATTACTAAATAAAATAAAAATATGATCACCTTTCCAATTATATAGACGGACATCCTGGTTGATATATATATATATA
>JBBPBT010000811.1:3139954-3158095 GCA_037974875.1 Cicer bijugum | reverse complement strand
AAAAAATTAAAATTTTCTTAAAAGATGAGAGTACAGACTTAGACTTTTAAGCTTAAAAACATTTTGTTGACAAAAAAAAAAAAACAAAGCTTAACATGTCAATTTATTTAAATAAATTACATTGTATTTTTTCTTGCCATTATTAATTATTAATATTATGCATGGACAAAACCTAAAATCGGGGTATAGGTGTAGCAGGTTGGTCATGGATGACAAAAGCATGTTGAAAATCTCACATCACTTCGCAACGGGTTAGCCCATTGAAGCGAGTTTATTGACCAAAAAGTCATAAATTATAATAAACCAATTAAAACAAATAAAAAAAAAAACTAATTAGGCCAACTTACCTTCGACATTTTTTTATAGGTACTGTTTGTTTTGTTCAATTTTTAACGTTTACATGACATCACTGTGACTTTTTTAAGTAATAATGGAATTTAAGCTGTACGGAGTTACATATTTGTAATTATAAAATTGCATATAAAAATTTAGATTTTTTATTTCAATCGAATGGTTTCGGTGTGCCCAAAATCTAAATTTTGGATACGTGTAGTTTTTATATTTTATAGTTCACTCTATAAATAAATTTATTTATCATTGTATCTTGTTGCATTTATGAGCATTAATTGGAATGGTGATTGTACTTATGTATTCCATATTTCTCAAGGTCTTCATATTTCTCAAGGTCTTCATATAGGGATACCCTCTCTTCCTTTATCTTTTTGTTCTTGCGATAAAAAGACTGGACCACCTCATTTAGGATAAAGTCAACAA
Source organism: Cicer bijugum (assembly GCA_037974875.1). Classification (NCBI taxonomy): domain Eukaryota; kingdom Viridiplantae; phylum Streptophyta; class Magnoliopsida; order Fabales; family Fabaceae; genus Cicer; species Cicer bijugum. The sequence continues at coordinate 3,157,321 of JBBPBT010000811.1, read as the reverse complement.
TGATAATTGAAAACCTCTATCTTTTGAAATGGGAGAAGGAAACATGGATAAAATGATGCTTATATCATAGATGTCATGGATAGCTTTTGCAGGAGTTCAGGGTAGAAGAACAATCTAGAAAAATCTAAAGTTTTCTTTATTGGAAAACCCTATAACTTTATGCTCAATTAATCCATGTCAATTACATGATGAATAACCAAATGCAGAAAGTACATGTGGGAATATCATTTGATGAAATCCTGGGATGATGATAAAGTCAATGGGTTGTGTGATCTTCCTCAGCAAAACACCCTGAAGACATTGCTCTCTTGATGGGGATAGAGAGAACCAGAGAGTTTTCTCTTTAGGGTTTGTGAAACTGAATAGTCTTGTTGTGTTTGCCTTGAGGACCATTACCCCTATATATAACTATTATTAGTTATATCCCAAATTGCAGTATTACTAATCCAGCCCCTCATTAAATTAGAAACCGCCTGGTATCTACACTATTAATTTTTCATAATTATTATGCTCTTTAGCCATAAACTATTATATATTATTTGACCCCTAGTTTATTGGCTAATTATATAATGACCCTAACACACTTTATTAATTAATTACATATGTGACCCATAAATCTTACAATCTCCCACTGGTCACACATGTATCCTTAGGAGTGTGTTAGACTTTATGACGTCAAAAATGTCATTATAATTACCTTGAGCCTAATCCAAATTGTCCCGTTCATTAATCGTATCAGCACATGGAATCAAAGAGGCTTTCGTCATAATAAGCATAACTAAACCCATCAATGATCACCCGCACTGACACAACTAAATGACATAGACCCATTATGAAAAGTGTAGCATGAAAATTACACGAAGTTGGTCAGTGCATGTCAATTTTCAACTGGTCCTACTTTACCGAACGAGATCATACCATAACTTAAATGTACAAAGTAACCAAAACTGAATATTTTAAACTTTATTTCTGATCAGAAAATCCAAATACAATGTATTTGTATTTTACAATTAAACATAGGACATAAATTACATAATGGACGAAACTCCCACTAAAATCAAGATTCCTCAAACTGTAGCACACCCACGTGAGCAGTATGCTCATGAAAGACCTTGGGTGGTAGACCTTTAGTGAGTGGATCCGCAATCATGGAGTTTGTCCTTAAGTGTTCTATGGATATCTGTCCACTTTGTACCTTCTCTTTAACAACTAGGAACTTAATGTCAATGTGCTTTGACTTGGTTGAGCTCCTATTATTGTTAGAATACAGGACTGCTGATCTATTGTCACAATACAACTTGAGTGGTCTTTCAATCCCTTCAACTATTTGCAGCCCCGTGACAAAATTTCTCAGTCAAATGCCCTGGTCAGATGCCTCATGAATTGCTACGAATTCTGCTGCCATGGTTGATGAAGCAGTAAGACCTTGCTTGGCACTACGCCAAGAAACTGCTCCACCAGCTAACAGAAAAACATAGCCTGAAGTTGATCTTAAGCTGTCTTGGCATCCCACAAAATCCGAGTCAGAGTACCCAGTGATTTCTAACTGGTCTGACCTCCTATATGTGAGCATGTAGTTTCTTGTTCTCTTCAAATATCTCATGACCCTCTTGGCTGCTTTCCAGTGGTCAAGACCTGGATTGCTTAAATATCTGCCTAAAATTCCTACTATGAACGCTATGTCTAGACGCGTACATACTTGGGCATACATAAGACTCCCTACAACTGAAGCATAAGGGATCTTTTGCATTTCTTGAATTTCCAAACTTCCCTTAGGGCACTGTTTGAGACTAAACTTATCTCCCTTAGCAACTGGGGTGTCCCCTGGTTTGCAATCCTGTAACCCAAACCTTTTGAGAACCTTATCGATATAGCTCTTTTGTGACAATCCAAGAATACCTCGAGATCTATCTCGGTGTATCTGAATTCCTAATACAAAAGAGACGTCACCAAGATCTTTCATCTCAAAATGCTTTGATAGAAATTTCTTAGTTTCGTGCAACATGCGTATATCGTTAGTGGCAAGCAGTATGTCATCAACATACAAGACCAGGAAAATATGTCTGCTCCCACTGAACATATGATACACACAATAATCAATTGTATTCATCTCAAAACCAAATGAGATAATTACTTGATGAAATTTATGGTACCATTGACGAGAAGCTTGTTTTAGCCCATAAATGGATTTTCTTAGTTTGCACACCATATTCTTTGGGTCTCCCAACACAAAGTTTTCTGGCTGCACCATATAGATCGTCTCATCAATGTCGCCATTGAGAAAAACTGTCTTTACATCCATTTGATGAAGCTCCAAATTAAAGTGAGCAACAAGAGCCATGATTATTCTTAAAGAGTCCTTCGATGAAACCGGAGAGAAAGTCTCTTTATAATCAATCCCCTCCTTTTGAGTATAACCCTTAGCTACAAGACGTGCCTTATATCTCTCCACATTACCATTGGAATCCCGCTTGGTTTTAAAAATCCATTTGCAACCAATGGGTTTCACTCCTTCAGGTAATTGGATAAGTTCCCAAACTGAATTGTCTTGTATAGACTTATACTCCTCATTCATTGCTTCGATCCACTTATCTGAACGAGAATCTTGCATGGCTTGACGAAAGTTGACCGGGTCGTCTTCCATCATGCCAACATTTTCCTCTACCTCATTGATCAATACTACATAATCATCCGAAATAGCATTCTTCCTTTCTCTAGTGGATCTCCGCAATGGAGCTGGCTCTTGAGGCACTTGTTCTTGAGGATCTTGAATTTGACTTGGATTTTGTTCTTCCTGAACAACCAGACCATCTTGAGTTTGTTCAATGATGGGAAAGTCAATTGGTGGAAGAATCAGTTCTGGAATTGTTACTGATTCTTCCTCAAAGACAAAATCTTTGACCTTAATCTTCCCCCCAAACTCAATATCCTCAAAGAACGTTGTCGTTCCCGTCTCAAAAATTGTTCTCAATTTAGGGTCGTAAAATTTATAGCCCCTTGATTTTTTTGAGTACCCTATAAAATAGCTGCTAATTGTTCGGGGTTCAAATTTCTTTTCATTCGGCCTATAAGACCTTGCCTCAGCTGAACATCCCCAAACATGAAGGTGCTTCAGACTAGGATTACACCCAATCCAAAGCTCATAAGGTGTTTTAGCCGCTGCCTTAGTTGGTACTCTATTAAGAATGTATGCTGTTGTTTTTAATGTCTCTCCCCAGAGTGACTCTAGCAAGGTGGAATGACAAATCATACTCCTCACTATATCCTTAAGAGTCCTGTTTCGTCTTTCAGCTACACCATTCATGCTGGGTGACCCCGGCATAGTGTATTGTGGGACGATTCCACATTCCTCTAGGTATTTGGCAAATGGTCCCGGACGTTGTTCACATGAACCGTCATATCTGTCGTAGTATTCACCACCACGATCAGATTTGACCTTTTTAATTCTCTTATTAAGTTGATTCTCAACTTCTGCCTTAAAGGATTTGAACACGTCTATTGATTGGGACTTTTCGTGAATTAGGTAAAGGTAGGCATATCTAGAATAATCGTCTATGAACGATATAAAATATTGTTGACCATTCCAAGAGGGAGTTGGTAATGGCCCACAAATGTCCGTATGTATCAATTCTAAGACGTCTGTAGCTCTATATGCGCCTAATTTCTTATCTTTAGTCTGTTTTCCTTTAATGCATGCTACACAAACGTTAAAGTCTGTGAAGTCAATGGAATCTAAAATTCCATCTGACACAAGTCGTTCAACTCTATTTTTAGAGATGTGACCTAGACGCTTGTGCCAAAGCACTCCTGAATTGAAATTGTCAATTTTTCGCTTAGTACCACGTGATTCCACACTCAAGGTTTCATTATAGTTAGCCACAATTTCCAACAAATAAAGACTATCATAACCAGAAAGTAAACCAGATCCAACAACATTCGAATTTAAAGACAAAGTAAATTCTTTATTCCCGAATGAACAATAATATCCTGATTTGTCCAAATAAGAAATAGATACCAAATTCCGTCTAAATGACGGTACAACAAAAGTGTCTTCTAAATCCAAATAATGACCGGAACTTAATAATAATCTAAATTTTCTTATGGCTTCAACTTCTGCCTTCTTCCCATCTCCTACATAGATGCATCTTTCAGTATCACTAGCCTTTCGGAAGTTCAGGCAACCCTGCATTGAAACACTGATGTTAGTAGTTGCACCAGAGTCTAACCACCAAGTGTTTCCAGGTACTGAAGCTAAATTAACCTCAGGACAGACCAAAGATAGAATCATACCTTTCTTAGCACGCCAAGCGTGATATTTGGCACAATCCTTCTTCACGTGTCCAGAACTCCTACAGAAGAAGCAGTTGTTATCTTTAGTCTGCTTCTTTTGTTCTGGACCCTTAGCAGCAACTTTGTTCTTGGGCTCCTCAATTCTTTTCCTTTTGCCCTTGTCTTTAGAGATGCTAGTAAAGTGAGCACTTTCAGTCCTATCTTGCTTCAACCTGTCCTCTTCTTGCACACATAATGAAATGAGCTCATTAAGAGTCCATTTCTCCTTTTGAGAGTTATAAGTCACCTTAAACTGACTGAATTGCGAAGGAAGAGACAGCAATACTAAATGAATGAGTAAGTCATCTGACAACTCAAGCTTTAGTCCTTTAAGCGTAGAAGCAATGTTGGACATCATCATAATGTGCTCTCTTATATTTCTCTTGCCTTGATACTTCATGGAAATTAAATTCTGAAGCAAAGAACTTGTTTCAGCCTTATCACTTTTTACAAAGCGATTTTCCATCCCAGCAAGGAAATTTTTAGCTGTAACTATCTCATCCGAGACAGCACCTCTAAAGACCTCAGGAATGCCATGCTTTATGATCATAAGACTTATGCGATTTGAGCGATCCCATTTCTCATACTCTAATTTTTCCTCAGAAGAACTAGAGTCCTTAGGAGTAGGGGGTCGATCAATTCTTAATGCAAGGTCTAGATCCATGCAGCCAAGAACAATCAAAATGTTCTCTTCCTATTCCTTAAAATTTGTCCCATTAAGGACATAAATGGAACTCAAATTTGCAGATATGGAAGCAATAGATACTGAAAATTAAATAAAGAGCGAAACTTAGAAACTCACATTATAGGAAAATAAATCAATAAATAAATACATATGTTCAAATCATGGAATTTAACCCATCTCAAGATACCCAGTGCACCATTGGTGTCAAGTCTTTGGACAGTAACACCAACTGCTAGTGGTACTCTTGTTGCAACGATCAACTATTGACAATAAGACATGTCAAACAATAAACCTTCCTTTGGGCCGATTTATTGCTCACATGTATACCAAATAATTGTCACACACTTATCATTGCAGGTGTACATGTAATTCTGCCAAATATTAACCTTCCTTTGGGCCGGTCAATACCCGCTTGAATAAACATATACAGAGCCATTTGACACTCTTCACGAGTAATTTAGACAAGAGAGGTCACTTTGGCGACGTCAAGTTTCAATTAACTCATTCAAAATGTCAAACTTGACTTGAACATATATTTATTATATCCGAATAAAACAATATTTAAAAAAAATATTGTTCACTAATATAAACTGTGTTTATTAGTATTTGATTAATTTTTGTTTTATCAAAAGAAAAAATGATAATTATAAAAAAAAAAATCCCAACAGTGGCAAATCTTTAAATTATTATACATGAAAATCAAACGGCGTTCAACTTCATTGTAGAAATATTAGGCCTTAAGGTCGGAGGCATGTCAAAAACTAGTCACAAAAGAAGTACACCTCAACCAAAGTCATGACTCAGCATAATCCTTTACAACTTTGTCAAAAATCTTGGAATCTCATACATAAAGTATTACGACATTAGGCCAAGATAATCTAGCCTGTGAGTAGTAATTGAATAAAACAACCAACTTTTTTTCTTCTTTGGATAGAAAAGAGGGTTTATAGAGACTAGAGATAAACAAGTACAAGATGTAAAGACATTTATTGAATTTTCTTGTATATCACATATAATTATATAAACTGTTTAATTCCAGTACATATTGACTCCAGATTTTATATGAATTCGTTAGTGATGAAGAACTAAACCAGCTGCCACATGGATTATGTGAATCTGAACAAAAAAAAAATTTGGATTCCATAATATATATATCCAAATCCCCAAATTACAAACCCTAATTTTTCAATCATGTCAAAATTCCCAAATTATAAACCCTAATTTTTCAATCATGTCAAAATTCCCAAATTATAAACCCTAAAACAAAGACAATAACCGAATTTCATCATGAATTAAACATGGTAGGCTCTGATACCAATTGTTGGAAAACCCTATAACCTTATGCTCAATTAATCCATGTCAATTACATGATGAATAACCAAAGGCGGAAGCGTACCTGTGGGAATTGTCATTTGATGAAATCCTGGGATGATGATAAAGCCAATGGGTTGGGTGATCTTCCTCAGCAAAACACTCTGAAGACATTGCTCTCTTGATGGGGATAGAGAGAACCAGAGAGTTTTCTCCTTAGGGTTTGTGAAACTGAATAGTCTTGTTGTGTTTGCCTTGGGGACCACTACCCCTATATATAACTATTATTAGTTATATCCCAAATTGCAGTATTACTAATTCAGCCCCTCATTAAATTAGAAACCGTCTGGTATCTACACTATTAATTTTTCATAATTATTATACTCTTTAGCCATAAACTATTATATATTATTTGACCCCTAGTTTATTGGCTAATTATATAATGACCCTAACACACTTTATTAATTAATTACATATGTGACCCATAAATCTTACATTCTTCTCTAAGAAAGTTGTCAATGGGAATGTTGTGGCTCTTAGTCAGGGTTTTGGCATTGCCCAAACAAACGATCTTGGGATCTATTTAGGAGTGTTTATGCTCCACCATAAATAACTCCTCAAATGTTTGGAAAGCTATTTCGAGGGCTTGGGTAAAAGTGAAACAACATATCAAATGGGTTTTAAATGATGGCCACGACACTTTCTTCTAAAAGGATTATTGGATCCCAAGTTGTGGCACTCTTGAAGACCACTATGCTACTTCCATTCCTGTTGGGGAGATTAACTTCTCTGTGTCCAACTTTGTTCTCAATAATACTTGGAATTGGAATTTAATCTAAACTAGAGTCCCTAACTCGATTTTCCAGCTTGTTTATAAGATTAAACCTCCTACAATCGGAGGGAGTGATATCCTAATTAGGATCTCTCAACAGATGACCACTTTCCTTTACCGTCGGCCTACCGTTCTATTTAGAATCTGGATGGTGATAATACTAATGCTCATCCTTTGTTTTCGTAAGTTTGGAAATGGTAGCACCCTTTCAAATTTGTGTTATCCTTTAAAATAATGTTCACTGATCTCTTCCTACTAATGAAGTAAGAGCTGACAGAAACATGGCAGATGATGATTCTTGTCTTTAATGCCATTCTAAATTGGACTCGATCATGCATATGCTTGAATACTGCAAAGATGCCCAGGAGTTTTGGAACCAATTTATCACTGAAGACAATCGGGCTAAGTTCTACAGACTTAGGCCTTTATTCTTGGTTAGAATATGGAACCTCACTACCAAGAATGTTGATTTTAGTCACTACCATTGACTTACTTTCTTTGGAGTTTCTCTTTGGACCATTTGGAAGGATAATAATACTTTGGTCTTCTCTCGTCAAAGAGAGCTTGGATCTCAACTCACTTCAAAAGTTATTAATATTGTTCATCAAATTGAGAAGGAGCTTGCCTTCCCGCCCACCTTTTACGACGAGAGTTCTACTAGGCGCAACATGCAATGGAATAAGCCTCCTATTGGTGTCTTCAAAATCAACACTTTGGGTCCTTCATCCAAATTAACTAAATTAGTTGTGGTTTGTTTAGAGATCAAAATGGTCATTTTATAGAAGGCTTTATGTGCAATCTTGGTGCTGGAAGCGCCCTCCTAGTTGAATTAAAAGATGTTGTTTTGGGAATGCAAATGACTTGAGACAAACAATTAACCTACGTAATTGTCGAGACTAATTTCGGTCATATTGTCTATAGTCCATAATTGATATATCTCCATCTACCACTTTAAACATCTCTTTAATGAGGTGCTATCTTATCTAACTCCCAAGTTAGATCATCTATGTGATTCATATTCATCGTGAAACAAATTTCTGTATAGATGTTTTTGTTCGGAGAGGTCGTGATATGGATTTTTTCTTACATAATTTAGACGTCATCCCAACTAGTCTTAATTTTCTTCTTGATATCGACTTAAGGGGAATTTGTTCCTCCTCTGTCACACCTTAATTTTTGTTTTATCTTTCACTCCATTAAAAAAATAATTATTTATCGTTGTTGCCATCTATTAGCCTATTAGCTTGTTTGTAGGTACGTGGAATGATCATATTATAATATAAATTTTTGAATAGGTCAAAAATTCAAACTAGAATTTAAAAAACTAAACCAAATCTAAAAATTTGTCTATTGTTGACGATATAAATCTTTTTACCCTCACAATAAATACCAATTAAACTCATACTTATATATTATATTTTGACGAAGATGTGAGAGTATCCACAATGACTTTAAAAATAGAACAAATATAAAAAATTATAGTGATATTAATAAATAAAAACAAGAAGTGTAAACTGTATATGTCTGATTCTTATATTTTTCGCTTTTTATATGAATATAGTTTTTGTTGTTACGCTATGGAAAATTATAGTTTCTTGAATTTTCCATGATGTAGAAATTGTATAACGAAATGGAAAGACGAATAAAAGATGCAACAGAGTTGAACAGAGTACCAAAAGAAGCACGTTTACAGCATGAGGGATTTTCTCAATGGGATTCATATTCATCTCCACGTGACCATGACACAATTCTTCAAGTGAATTACTTTCTTATACAAAGTTAATTTATTTTATTACATTAGTATTGTCATTATTACATTAATATTATGCTTTTTTTTTTACTAGATACTATTTCATAAAAAGGACCCTCATAACTCTAAAGATGTAGACGGTTTCATTTTACCAACTTTGGTGTATTTAGCTCGTGAGAAGAGGCCTCAATATCACCACAACTTCAAAGCTGGAGCTATTAATTCATTGGTATATATTATATTCAATACAAAATTATTTCTAATAATCAATTAATTTAATTTAATTCAATATTTTTTCATACAAAATTTGTTCACACTGAAGTGCACACTCTATCGTGCTATTGAAAACTAAATTATTTAAGTATGCAATTTATCAATTATTCAATTTTGGTCATGAATGTGTATACATATGGTGCTCAATTAATATGTATTAAATATGTTTTGAAATGCAGTTAAGGGTGTCTTCGATTATCAGCAACGGGAAAATAATTCTAACTGTAGATTGTGACATGTACTCAAACAATTCAGAATCTATAAGGGATGCTCTCTGTTTTTTCATGGATGAAGAGAAAGGCCATGAAATTGCTTATGTTCAATTTCCACAAAACTTTGAGAATGTCACTAAGAATGATTTATATTCGAGTGCTCTACTATTGGTTAGCGAGGTCAGTTTATTTTTTTATTTTTTTATTTTTGTATCAAAGGTCACATAAGTTAGAGATTTTAATTAAAGAATTTGAGAACAAGGTTCAGAGTTTAAATCCTAGCTTCTAACATAATATACTAACCATGAATATTTTTACCTAAAAAAGTTTGTGATAATATTTTTTACAATGTACAAGTTTATAAGACGCTTTATGGTACGAAAGTATTTTTAAGCAATAGGCTATTATAGTTGATAAATTGTGTATGTTTGTACTTAAAATTAATTTTGTATGTATATGAAGGTAGAGTTTCATGGTGCGGATGGCTGTGGTGGCCCTTTGTACATAGGAACTGGCTGCTTTCACAAGAGAGAATCTCTTTGTGGAATGAAGTTTAGTGATGAATATAGGCATAATTGGATGAATGAAGATGACCTGTTCATAGAAGCAAACTTGCATGAACTAGAAGAAAAATCAAAGGGTCTAGCAAGCTGCTCATACGAAGAAAACACACTATGGGGAAAAGAGGTCCTCAAATACACACTCACACACACAAATACCCCAAGTATTATTATGTTGTGCAAGGTTCTAAATTGCAGTTGACTGCACACAAGCAATCATATTAGGACCGTTTAATTTTGATCGGACGGTACAACTCAAATTAAATTTTAATTTTTTTATGAAAATCTAAAATGAGCATGAAATTTAGACCGTCCAATTTTGATCAGACGGTCCATATGTGGTTGACATAGTCACTAAATTTTGCGATTGCCTCTTATCCAAATCCGCAAATGCAACTACGACGCCGTTGTAGAAATTTTGAAAATATTTACATTGCAGTCACAGATTGCAATTTAAAACTATTAACTTTTGATCAAATTTAGTGATGTTTTCGTGAATTGCAGATGGGTTTGAAATACGGGTGTCCGGTGGAGGATGTGATAACAGGTTTGTCTATACAAAGTCAAGGATGGAAATCAGTGTACTACAATCCACTAAGGAAGGCTTTTTTAGGTGTAGCTCCAACTTCTTTGCTTCAAGTACTTGTTCAACATAAGAGATGGTCTGAAGGAGACTTTCAAATTTTGCTATCTAAGTATAGTCCTGCATGGTATGGTTTTGGAAGGATTAGTTTTGGCCTCCAAATGGGATATTGTGCTTATTGCTTATGGGCACCTAATTGTTTAGCAACATTATATTACTCCATCATCCCTTCACTTTATCTCATCAAAGGCATCAACTTGTTTCCAAAGGTAACAAAACAATTCCCTTTAATGAATATTTTATTTTGTTTTATTTTAATTAGTTATATAAAGATAAGAATCATTTTCTCATAATTCAAAGAGATGTAGATAGAAAAATGGCATAAATAGTACGTCAATTTAATTTTTCAAATTTATAAAATAAAAAATTTAATTCTTTAAATTAAAAAATATCAATTGATTTAGCTTTATCAAAATATTTTTGGAGTAAATATTTATCATAATCAATAACTTTTGTACTTATTGACTTAAATAGTCAACGGCTGCATTAAAATAAACAAAGGTCCTTTAAAATTGTGGTGCAAAATTTGAAAACAAAAAGGACTTAATTCATTGATTTATTTCAACTTAAGAGACTAAATTGTAATGGGACTAGATCAATTGACCTTTATAAATTAATTTCAATGATTAAAATGCATATTTTCTCTAGAAAAATGTGTCCAACTGCAATTTTTTTTCTATTTTTTTTTCTTTCACATTGTGATACTCATTTGATTTTAGGAATAAAATTTCAAAACCAAAGTGAAAAAATGATTTTAGGAACTCCCTTGTAAATGACATGTACTTAGGTTTTTTTTAGCAAATGCATTTCTTGCATTGAGCATATAAATGCATGATTTAATATGTTATTGGTTGAATTTTTCAGATGTCAAATCCTTGGTTCATACCTTATGCATATATAATAATTGGAGAAACTATTTATAGTTTGTTGGAGTTTCATTTATCTGGAGGTACATTTAAAGGTTGGTGGAATGACATAAGGATATGGTTATACAAGAGAACAAGTTCTTACCTATATGCTTTTAGTGACACAATCTTGAAGCTTTTTGGATTTTCAGATCCAATCTTTACAATCACATCTAAGGTTTCTGAAGAAGAAGTTTCCAAACGCCATGAGAAAGAAATTATGGAGTTTGGAACATCTTCACCAATGTTCACTATATTAGCAACACTAGCAATGTTAAATTTATTTTGTTTAATTAGTGTGTTGAAGGATGCAATTTTGAGAAATGGTGGGTTTGGAGCTTATGAGAAAATGGGATTACAAGTTATGTTGTGTGGTTTTTTGGTTCTCATTAATTTGCCTATATACCAAGGCCTTTTCTTAAGGAAGGATAGTGGAAAATTGCCAAGTTCTCTTGCCATTAAATCAACAACATTGGCTCTAGCTTTATTTATCTCTTTTAGATTTGTATGATAAAAATAAATACTTTATACTTTAATGTTCTTGTTTAATTGGAAGGATATTATTAGTATTCAACATGCAATTTTGTTTTTCTGTTTTATTCTTCGCGTGAATTAAGTGGCGATTTCGTTTGTGAATTTTTTTATTTTTTTTTTAATTTGTATTAAGTCTATTTAATAAGGAGTTAATAAATATTTTGAAATGAATAATAGAAAATATTCAAAAATAATATTATAAAATATTTTTCAATATAAATATTAGGTAAGAAACATACATTTATTTTAAATTATAAACTATAATTTCAAATTTTTATTTTCTATTTTTATTTCTTAAAACATTTTGAAGTGAACAATAGAAACAATAAAAAATTTAAAAAATTGTTTTTGTTATTTCGAGAAAAAAATTTGCATTAACTAACATTCTATGGTCTCTTCATAAAAATAATTCACCTAAAAATAATTTCATTGAAATAAAATGAACATATTTTATAAAATATTTTTCCAAAGTAAAAGTAAATAAGTTTTTCTTTTTTTTAGAGGACTCTTTTATAGAAGTGTTTTTCTTCACCAATGTTCACTATATTAGCAACACTCTTATGCTGTGTTTGTTAAGAATTGTCATTACGTGCATGTATTAATTGTGATATTGTCATCACGACGATATGATAATACATTTGTCCAAATTCTACTACGACCGCTTATGCAACATCATAGTTAACTCATTGACGATTTTGATACCATCAAGTAATATCAATTGACGATCAATAAACTCTTATGCAATTTGTAATGTTCGACACTACATTAAAAATATAGTAATTAATTTAGATAAGACAATAGATGACTAATTAAATATGTTATAAATTTTAATACATTTACCGTAGATGAACCATCATCAAAAGGTTATGTAATTGAAGAACTGATTCTCGACAAATGATGTAAGAATAATAAATCTTGTAAAACCGCTTCATGTAACAATCCACGTAGTCTAAGGATCATATAGAACCACACGAACATCAACTATATGCACAACATATTGCGTAAAGACAACACCGAATGTGTACTTCAAGTAGCCAACTATATCAAACTGTGACTGTCTGCGTGACATTAAATTCAGCATGAGCAGAAACCTCAATAACTCCAAGGAGTTCAACTAATACCTTTGCAACTTCATCTTTGTTAAATACATTGACATTAAAGAATGTTCCATGATAGGTATATGACAAAGAGAGGAAACATCATCAAGTGTGATTGTCATATCTCCAATTGGAAGATGGAAGTTGTTGGTGTCTTGATACCACCTCTCTACGAAAGCAAATATGACCCATTTGTCGATCATTTCGTAACTGCATTTTAGTTAGTGATATAACCCTGAACTCTTAACAAACTATTTCATCTCTTTATGTTCAATGACAACTTCTTTCAATTTTTTTCATCTTTAAATACCTTTAGCTTCCCACGATCCTAAAATAAATCAAAGGGGGAATGTACGTTAAAACACATTAACAATAACTATTAAAAATTTAATATGATCGAGAAAATCAACACTCCATCCCAAAGTCGAGTGGCCATGTGGTCACCAAATGTTCTAAGATCAGATGTGCCATTAGGACCACGAAGATATCCATCATCTTGTGGAGGTTGATCTATCTGCTCTGATTGGACCTCCTATTGTGTTTGCTTTTCTAGTTGGGTTTGCTCCTCTAGTTGAGCATGTTGCTCTTATTGTGCTCGTTGTTGTTGTTGTAATTATCGATGTTCCCGTTGTATTTCATGTTGCTCCTAAGACGTTGAGCCCATTCATATGTGATCGGTCTAACGAGACAATCCTCATTATTATCAATATCATTAATTATTACTCGACCTTCTATATTAGTAAACATAGTGCGAACTATTTTTGCATAAATATAATCAAAATCAAACACAATTAAATATGTAACATATGCATACTCGATTTGGGGTATCACACTTAGACTTAGTTCACATATCCTACACAAACTAAGGTTTATGTGCTTTAACATCACCGATGTTCAATTTTTATCATATCTACGCAATATCAATTCACGTAATATATACAAACTCGGTTTTCACATGCTTACATTATTTCAATTCACGTTACATAACTTTGATTTATATGTATGTTAACTCAATTTACGTAAACATACCCAAATTGAAATAACGTACATACCTAACTCATATATTGATTTTTCAAAACACTCAAAATCATCAATGTTGTTCCATCCCAGTAACCATGTTGACAAAATCAATTTCATTCTCGCTAAAATATATTCAAACAACATCTCCTATGCACAAATCATAACCTATGGTTTACTAAATCAAAAATCAAATAAACCTAACTAAATATTGTAAAGAAGAAGAAGAATAAGAGATGGATGCAAACCTGATGTAAGTATTAGAAGATGAAGATTATTGAAGTTGTTGAAATCATAATGTTTGATGAAGTTAAGGAAGAAGATGAAAATGGATGAAGATGGAATGTGAGAAAAAAAGGTAGAAGATAAATATGAGGGATGAAGGGTTCAGAATTTGGAATGTCGGCTTTTGTTTTAATAGTAATGACAATTTAATCTTTTTATTGAGGACAAGGGGTTTAACTAGTAATATAGGGGTGTAGATAGCAAAATTGTTCTCTAAAATTGTCATGTTTGAAAAGTGATTTATATGATATTGGAGATTCGTGTACCGTGACTCATGAATCATGACGATTATGTCTCTTTTTTAAATAATTAATTAATTAAAGGCTTGTTATTGTAAACAAAAGATTATGTCACTATTTAATTGATGTGGAGTAGTATCGAAGATATTATATAATTGAATTATAAGTTTTATTTGGGGGAGCCAAGTCTTATTATAAAATAAAATATATAGATTTACCACACTCAATTGTAGTGAAGTCAACACATCCAAATTTTTATGTTTAGATTTTATTTATTTTTTAAATTTAAAATTCAAACTTAAAATGTAGACCATAAATTTTAATTGAATAATTATGATATGCTTGATTGTATTGTTGTCGAAAGAAATTGACTACGGTGAATCTAAGTCTGAACCAATTAAATACAAATTGATTACAATGGTTACATTATCTGAGAGAACCATTCTATATGTCATCTTGTGTTTCCAAAAGTTATAACTATGCTTTTCAAAACACTTAGCTCAAACTTAGAGTTTTGCAGAAGTTTGGTTGGTAGTTATGTTTTTTTTAAAGGTATCCCTAATATAGTCCCTTTTAAAATGGTTCATATATATGTGAATCAATTGATGTTCACCTATTATAGTAGGTCGTCATTTTTTTTAACAGGTCATCATTTTGTTTGTTAGTGTCTTCCACTTTTTGTTAATCTAATTGAATTCAACCCCATCAAATAACCTATTGCACGAAAGTTGTGCACAAATTATGTACAAAACTTACACCAATGCTTTGTGGGATTAGTATATGCTCTTAAAAATCATGTGCAATTTTTTCCCTTCCAAGTGAAATGAATGGTTGCGAAAACAAAGTAATTAATGAAACAAAATATAATAATAAGTGGTTTATCAAAGCTGCTGAAAAATATGATTGAAAATGTCTTACACCCCTAGTGTTGTGTGTGTGTGAAATAGAGAAAGAGATAAACAAAAAGAAGAAAGGATGAGTGGTGTTGGCCATTACTTGATTCTTCAGTCTATGTGAGTCTTTCTAGGGGGTAAAATCATATGGAGAGGGAGAATGTGTGTGTGTGGGAGAGTAGTGATGAAGGGTATTCTCATAGGGAATATGAGCAGGAGAAGACCAACAACTCTTTTTCTCTTCCTCTCTCACTTCTCCCCTTCCACATATTTCTTCTATTAAAACAAGATTTCCAAAATGTTTAAGACAATCTTGCCTTTCGACCTTGAGCGACTTAGTTCGGGTTGAATCCAAATTTAAATAAATTGAATTAAAATACAAGTTAGATTTGATTGATTGATCATATTTGTAGGTTGATTTTATATGGAATTACCTTTAATTTTAAATAAAATATGAGAGTAAGAATATGATTTTAAGGATATAAGAAAAATTTCTTGAGGAAAATGGGAAAGGATATGCGGTAAGGTGGAAGTATTTTTTTTGGGGTCAAAAGGATAGAGTGGTAATCAGGTCAATATTCTGATTTAAGAGTTAGGCCCTATAGTGTAAAGTGAGTTCCGCATGGGAAAATTACGAGGTGGGTTTATCAATTCTACAACCACTAGGCCAAGCCCAAAATGATGTTAGTTTGTTGGGAAAAGTTAAAACAGAAATCTATTACCTACGCTCTCACTTGTATCTTCTAACCTCCAAAACAAATGAAAATATTATTTTACTTTTTGTTCTCTACTACTTGATAGTATAAAAAATTCGAAATTATTACTATTTCGACAATTTTAAATTTTCAAATTTTAGTGAATAATTTAGAAAAATTGCATTTTAAAAATTTTGTGTTCATTCAAATTTTTGAATTTAAAAAAAATTTATTTTAGAAAAACTGTATTGCAGAAGTTTTACATTCATCTAAACTTTTAATTGTTTTTTTAAATTTTTTAAAAAATTGCATTTCAGAAGTTTCACATTTATCCAAAATTTTGAAATTCTTTTAAACTTTTTGAAAATTTTGACTATCAAACAACATAGGTTAAAATGATTTTTATGTGTTTTTGGAGCACTACAAGAAAAAAATTGATTTGCGGCAGTTGTAAGGAACATCTGCGACGGTTATAACCGCCTCCAAAAATAGTTGTGACGGTTCTACAATTATTGTATATTTACGCGTCGCGAGACCTGTTTGCGACAATTCCAAAAACTGTCGGCAACATTTGTGAGGAGTGTTTGGTAAATTTCTCCAATATAAAAGCTTAGGCTGACATATATCCACAAAAATTGGTCGAAAAAAATAAAGGTAAAAGGATGCAAAGCATAAATGTGGCTTTTTTTACCATCTTTAATGCTCTTTAGATTGGTCAATTCATGTGTTTTTTTAAAATTAAAATATACATTCAGATTTGGCTAATCTATATGTGTTATTCCACGATTTTGTCACCATGCTTAAGCTTTTTTGGTAATGCCAAGAAACAAGTTTATAGCCTATAAACTATAGTTTTGTTTGATAAGTTAATTTAAGTAACTTATAAACTTATGAGTGTGTAGCATTTTCATATAAGCAAATTTAAGTAGTTTATAAACTTATAGTTTATCATCCTTTTTTCAATTTTATCCTTATTGTAACTTAAATGTTTTTTACATTTTATAATTTATTTATAAATAATTTACATAATTTAAAATAATTTTAATAAGCAATAATTTAAAGAAAATAATTAAAATAACTTACTTATTATGATTTAAAATAAATAAA
>JBBPBT010000811.1:3123268-3139628 GCA_037974875.1 Cicer bijugum | reverse complement strand
AATTAAATTAATATTTATAAACTATAAATTATGATCTAATTTTACAAAACAACGTTTTAATTATTAAATAGATCAGATAGCTTCTCCAGCAGGCTATCACAATAAATTTCTTTCAACAAATTTGATGAAATTTATTTTAAGAAATATAAAACATATGAGTGTTTTTTTTTTAAATTAAATGGATATTAATGTTATTTAAATATTAAATGTAATTTCATAAAAGGTAAATGGAATTTCCTCTACTAATATTAAAATAAATGTTGCAGTTTATTCAAAGGTATATTTTATTTCTTTTGCTTAAAAATAAGAAAGCAATATTGAAACATGATGAACATCAAAACTTGGATATTATATAGGGATGTAAAAGAAGTTAAAAAAGTGTGGCAGAGAAAATAGGTCATTCTGTGTTAACTCTGCAGCTACCGAGTAGTCATTTTCATTGTTACACTTGAGACCCTTTTTGTCTTGCTTTTTCCTTTGCTTTTTGTTTTCATCCTATTTCTATGTCTATCTTGCTTTTTCCTTTGTTTTTTGTTTTCATCTTATTTCTATGTCTATCTTGCTTGCTGCTCGGCTGATCCTTCTTCACATTTTTTCCTGACTTCATCCTCTCTCATGCAAAAGTTACTTTTTCCTTCCCCCTTTGGACCCACACTAGTAATATAATTCTTTGATGCAATCTTATTTTTCCTTGTTATTAGCACATGTAAAAGAAAGTGAAAATTTATATTATATTGAATATTTTTAAATTTTTTTTTATAAATTCTTTTATTTTTTGTAAAAACAATGATAATATTTTAAAATATAAAAGATTAAATTATCACTTAAAATTTTAAAAAATAATTAGATCAAAAAAATAAAATATAAATAAATAAAACGTTAACTGAAATTAAATTAAAGAATCGCAGAAATTATTTAAACTATAATTTAACTTTTTGTTTTATTCAAAATTTAGATAGTTCAACAAAATATACTTCCATCTCTTATTAAATTTTAGTCATTTAAGAATTTTTTTTCTCATGATTTTTGTTATTTTAGAAACTCAGATTACAATTAATGATGTTTTTTTTTTATTTTGTACCTTTCACAATTCAAAAATATATTAAATAAATTTTGTTTTTATTTAATAAATAAAGAATAAATAAACTAAATCAATATAAATTTATTATTTTTAATATGTATATCTAAAACTAAAATCAACCAAGTTTAAAGACGAAGAGAGTTTAATTTTAAGTTTAAACTACACTATCATATAAAAAAGAAAAGGTAAAAACAAAAAGCTGATAGTAAGAAAGATGCTTTGCCAATTGTGGTGCATAAGTCTAGTAGAGGATTGAGGCTCCCAAATTCCAGTCTCGTCCCATTATTTATCAATTTAAGTATTATCTGTATTAATTATTCTCCTTATATATAAAATACAATCTTTATTTTTGGTTAATGCGGGACAAACCACTCATAATTGAATATTCAATAATCTCTTCTTAATTATGAGTCTCCACCACTAGACTTATCTAAGTGATCACCGGATTCATAAGAGACTTTGACACCACATCTCAACCCAAAACCTTAAGGGATTAGGTGTATGACTCATTCTCCTTCTATATCTAATACAACTTCCATTCCTGGTCAACGTGAGACTAACCACTCATAATTAAATACCAAACAGTATGTTACTAAATATTAATTTATTTATCAGCCATCTGTACAGCCAGCTCCTAAAAATTGCACTATTTTTATATATCTTTTTTAAAATTCGTCTCAACATTTTCTTCAAATAAATAGAACTTGACTTTCTTGTTTTACACAAAATTTAAATACTTCCATTAAATATACATTCATCCGTTAGAAGAATCAAAAGAATATGTTATTAAATAATAATTTATTTATCAGCCACTTGTATGTATGGGCAGCTCATAAAAATTGCACTATTATTATGTATTTGTTTTGGAATTCGTCCTAACATTCTCTTCAGGTAAAATAGAATATGACATTCTTGTTTTACTCAAAATTTAAATATTTCAAATAAAATATACATCCATATCCATATGTTATTATTTTTAGTCATTTATATATTTTATTTTTTTTCTCATAATATTTGTTAATTTAGAAATTTAAGATACAATTAATAATATATTTTTTATTTATTTTATATCTTTACAAACCCAAAAACATGTAATAAATGAATTTCATTTTTATTTAATAAATAAATAACAACGAAATAAAATCAATATAAATTTGTTATTTTTTTAATAGATATGTCTAAAACTAAAATCACCAAAGTTGAAAGTCGGAAGGAGTACACGAATAGTTTAATTTTAAGTTTAAATACACTATCTTATAAAAAAGTAAAAACAAAAAACTAATAACAAAAATATGTTTTGTCAATTGTCACGTAACCACGTGTCACCAACATCCCATAAAACAACGGTTATACGCCATTTGACTTCTCAAGGTGTCAAAGTGTTATAAACCGATTGCTCCAAGAAAACAAGTAAATTTGTCAATCTTGCCTTGCATGCGGTAACAACAATTCCCTTCGGGGTTTGGCCAACAAATGGACCTCATAGGCCCATACGAATGATAGTGGACTTAATCATCCTTCTGCAAGACGTCATTTAAGTCATGGCCATTCTAACCTTAAGCACTACCATAATTTTATTTTATTATACTTTCCAACAATCACCAATGTTGAATGTCATAATTCATCTAATGAAACCTTTCATTATTTCATCTTATGTTAAGGTAAAATCATTATTCCTAATATAATAATTACAAATATACAAGTATCAATAACATATTCGAACATTTAGGATAAACAACACACACAAACAAATAGACATTACATCTCTCAATAATTTAAACAAGATCAATCCTATGATAAGCAACTTAAGGCTTGCATAACCTCATTAATAACCTCATGAGTCATTAATGATAATTAGTTCTTCTTAGGTATTTATCTCTAGTATGGCTTATGCGACCCTACACTTATATATTAAGCTATTTTACACAAATCATCCTGACGTGTACATAATTATACCCCACCTTTGTTGGTATTAGAAAGAGATTGAAAAGATTGAGTAAGTTTTTCACAGTTGTTGCCTTTAACGTTCTAACTTGAACTAAAAACAAAGGTAAAGAAAAATAAATAGGGAATTACCTCAGCATCATTTGGAAAAAATCATAAATGCCTTTGAAAACATCGACAGAATCTCGACACCTCAAACACTCATTTGAACTAGAACCATAAATAGATCATACCACTAAATATTGTTTAGGATACCTCCTAAATCACGATCAGACATCACTTAACCATGTGTCGCCAACATTCCATAAACAACGATTAGACGACATTTGACTTCTCAAGGTGTCAAAGTGTTATAAATCGATAGCTCCAAGAAAACAAGTAAAATTTTTAATCTTGCCTCGCATGTGGTAACAATTATTCCCTTCGGGGTTCGGCCAAAAAATGGATCTCTTAGGCCCATACGAATGATAGTGGACTTAACCATCCTCATGCAAGTCATTTATGTCATGCCCATTCTAACCTTAAGCACTACCATAATTTTATTTTATTATACTTTCCAACAATCACTTATGTTGAATGCCATAATTCATTTAATGAAACCTTTCATTATTTCATCTTCTATTAATGTAAAATCATTATTCCTAATCTAATAATCTCAAGTATACAAGTATCACATAACATATTCGAATATTTAGGACACACAACACACACAAACAAATAGACATTACATCTTCCAATAATTTACACAAGATCAATCCTATGATAAGGAACTTATGGCTTACATAACTTCATTAATAACCTCACGAGTCATTAATGATAAATAGCTCTTCTTAGCTATTTATCTCTAGCAGGGCTTATGTGACCCTACACTTATATATTAAGCTATTTTACACTAATCATCCTGATGTGTACATAATTATACCCCACCTTTGTTGGTATTAAAAAGAGATTGAAAAGATTGAGTAAATGTTTTCACAGTTGTTGCCTTTAACGTTATAACTTGAACTAAAAACAAAGGTAAAGAAAAATAAATTGGGCATTACCTCAGCATGATTTGGAAAAAAATCGTATATGCCTTTGAAAACTTCGATAGAACCTCGACACCTCAAAAACTCGTTCGAACCAGAACCATAACTGAAAACAAAAATCGTAAAGCACACACACAATATAGAGAGACTCAAGAAAACGTGATGTATAGAGATGAAAATATTTGAGAACGAGTTGAGGAGAAGAGGGTATAAATAATGCTA
This sequence comes from Cicer bijugum, assembly GCA_037974875.1. Taxonomy (NCBI): domain Eukaryota; kingdom Viridiplantae; phylum Streptophyta; class Magnoliopsida; order Fabales; family Fabaceae; genus Cicer; species Cicer bijugum. The sequence goes on along the minus strand of JBBPBT010000811.1, from coordinate 3,135,353 downwards.
TTTATAGATTTTTTTTGATAGATTCGCCTAACCTCTTTAGATTTGTCGTGTGAATATGGCTTTCCCGTGATTTTTCACCTCCTTTCATGGCTAATTAGAAGGGGCCACATGTCTTGGCCTAACCTCGAATTGACATGCGGTCTAAGCAAGTGACGCTCATTCTTTCAAGATAAATTCGACCAACGAATTTTTGCTAGGCCTAAATGAGATTTTCCGAGGATAACATGTGTCGTGTCGTGGATAATGGTAGAGACACCTTGTTCTAGTGTGACCTGTGGTTCGAAGCGGGAGTTTGTGTGATAGGTTTTGTAGGTTATTTTTTTTTTTCATTTGGTGGAAATTAAAAATAGTTCAATGACAAAGATGTGATGTGTGTTAGAGATGAGTATGGGGCATGGAGGTGGAGGCGAAACTTATTTGTGTACGAAGAGAATTTGTGTTTTGTTGTTGAAAAATTTTGTTGTGCATAAAAATATTGTTGTACATAGAAAGAGGATTTGTCATCACAAAATTTATATTCTCTTGTTGAAAAATTTTGATGTGCAGAAAAATATTATTGTGCATAGGAAAAAGATTTTGCTGTGCATAAATTTTTTGTTGTGCATAGGTAGAGAATTTGTCATCACAAGATGTATATTTTTCAAACCAACTTTTAATATATTTTTCATCAACGACTCAAATAGTGCAAATATCTTTTAAAAAATTTCTTCTATTGTAAAAAAAAAATGTAAAATTAAGTAATTATTTAATATCTAAGATAGAACATAAAAATAGTATAAATGATAATTTAATATTTTTTAGGAGCGAGTAATACATTATAAAAGAACATGTTAGAATAAAAATTACTCTTGTTTGAAATAATTTGTTTTTACATATTTGAGTTATAAATGGATTGTCTTTGAACTCTGGTTTCAAATTTTATTTATTTTATTTTATTTCTAATGTGGTGTTGACCTATTGGTAGATATTGCTAGTTGCTACTATTAGTTTCTCTATACATTTTTAATTTATTGTTATTTTAACGTTTTAACCAATTTCATTCTAAAAAAAAATATATTAAAAAACCCTCACATTAAAAAGTATAATGTCTTTATATATCTAAAAATAAAAGTATAATGTCTTTTTTACACCAAAAAATAAGTATAATGTCTTTTAATTTTTTGTACATGTTAAATTCTTTTTGGTACATTCACATGTTAATAATATTATAGAATTAAAAGACAAATATGCCAAAAATAAATAAATAAAACAAAAGGCAATATAAAAGAGATTGTTGACAGAAAATTAAGTAAATATCCCTCCCCCTTTCTAAATTCAAGACTGAGAGGGAGATAAATATGTTGTAACTGTGTCACTTCTATTTTGTACACAACAATGCAATATACTAACATTCAACCAAACCATTATCCGGACTCTATACACTATCTCTATCATTTAATTGTTTTATCTTTCTCACTATTGATGTGCTACAAATTAAATTTTTCCTATACAAAAACAAACTTCATTGTTCTCTTCTCTCATAAAAAACTCCATTTTTTTCTCATTTAATTGTTTTATCTCTCTGCCACCATTTGTCTACTATAAGTTACATTTTTCGGGTTGGTAAATGTTGTTATTAGTTTTTTCTTACTAAATGTTGCTAGTTTATACAATTAGTTTCTTTTGACATTTTTAATTTGTTGTTATTTTAGAGTTTTAGACAAAAAAAAATTATTTTTTCCTATTTGATGTTCTTAAGTGCTACTTTCTATATTAAAAAAAAAAAGAAATTAATTGTACGCTTTTTTCACTAGATAATTGTTGGAGATAATTCAAATTGATTAGTAATTAGGTAGTTAGAGTATAGTTAGAAGTTAGTTAGAATATGGTTAGAAGTTGGTTAAGTTGGTTGAACTAAAACAACCACAAAACTGCTGCTATAAAAGGCCAAGAAAGAATGGAATGTATTGCTGTAACAGAGAACTAGAGATTGATCTGCAGAGTGAAAAGATCAATCTTAAGAAGCAGAAGATCAATCTGTATTTTTCTGTTTTATATATTCTCTTCTCTTTTCTTCTCAATTCCTCTCAATTATACAACCTATTCCAACAAATGGCATCAAGAGCTTGGATTCTAGACCTTGGGAAACACGAGTGAAAGTGTGAGAGGGAATCAAAATTGGGAAACACATGTGTGAGTGAAAGAAAAAAAGAAGAAATAAATGGAGGAGGATTTCCATCGAATTTGCTAATTCTGGATGGGAAGAAGTGGGAGAGGTGGTCTGCATCAATGAGATCGTTGTTGGGAGTTCAAGAAGTGTTTGAGATTGTTCAAGATGGTTATGAATAACTTGGTGCGAATCCAACAGAAAGACAACAAACAACTTTCAAAGATTGCATGAAAAGGGATTGCAAGATATTGTTTTACATCCAACAAAGTGTGGATTCAAACAATTTTGAAAGGATCTCAAAGGTATCTACAGCAAAAGAGGCATGGGATATCTTGGTGAAGTATTACACAGGTGATGAAAAAATCAAGAAAATGAAGCTCCAAATGCTAAGAAGGCAATATGAATTGTTGCAGATGGAAGAAGGTGAAGCTGTGGCATATTACTTCAATCGTGTGCAGGTTGTTGTTAATCAGATGAGAACAAATGGTGAATCATTAACTGAAGTGGCAGTTATTGAAAAGATCCTTAGAACATTAACACAAAGGTATGATCACATAGTGGTGGCAATTGAAGAATCAAAGGATCTTGATAACATGAAGATGGAGGATTTGCAAGGCTCTCTTGAAGCTCATGAACTAAGATTAAGAGAAAGGTGTGAAACAACTTCAATATCACAAGTGCATGCCCTGCAGGCTCAAGTTAGCAAGAAGACCAACCAAGGTGATGTGAAGCACAAGAAAGGCAAAGGTAACTTCAAGTGGTACAAGTATGATTATGATGAAGATACGGATGATTCCGATGAAGGGTCTGGAAGTTCAAGAAATCATAATAAAAGTGACAACAACAGCAGGAATTTGAATGGCAAGAAGAACTTTAACAAGAAAGAAATTCAATGTTACAATTGTCAAAAATGGGGGCATTTTGCAAACGAGTGCAAATCCAAGAAAGTCCAAAAAGAGGATAATGATGCTCAAATGGCAGTTGAGGATTCAGATTTAGATGATGTGTTATTGATGGCAATCACAAACGAAGATCGCTCCGGAAAAGGTGTTAAAAACAAAGATCGTTCTGGAAAAAGTGTTAAAAACAAAGATCATTCTGAAAAAGGTGAAGAACGTTCTTCTTATTAGTTTTGGTTTCTTGATACTGGTTGATCGAATCACATGACTGGCCATAGAGTTTGGTTTGTAAGCATTGATGATAAGGTAAAAAGAGAGATTAGATTTGTAGATGGCAGCAAAGTAACTGCAGAAGGAGTAGGAAATGTGTTTATTCATAGGAAAGATGACAAGCAATATTTCATATGTGATGTGTTGTATGTGCCAAGAATGAAGAACAATTTGTTAAGTCTTGGACAACTACTTGAAAAGGGATATTAAATGAAGATGAAGCATGGTGAAATAAAGATGTTTGATAGTGCAAACAAGTTTGTATTGAAGGCACCATTGTCCAGAAATAGAACCTTCAAAACAACATTGTCAAATAGATCTTCAAGAATGATGGAGGTTGAAGGATTGGATGAGATGTTGAATCCAAGGGAAGGTGATGTTAGTATCCCAACTATTCAACCTCACACACCTTATAGAACTACAAATAAATGGAAAACAGTCAATCCCAAAGTAAGAGCAAGAGTTGTTGTAGGCAATGTTGAGCAAGGGAACAAACATGCTAATGTTCCAGTCACTCCTGCTATTGTACCAAGCAACAGAAGAAAGGTCCCTGCAATTTCTGTTTGTAGAAAGAAAGAAATGATTGTGCTAGACGATGATAGTGATGATGGTAAGAGTGAGGTCCAAGGAAAGCTAGTAGATGCAACTAGGACTCATGTTGCAGCTCATAGCAATAAGGCAAGAGTTGTTGAATGTTTGGCTTGCAACAAGACTGATTTGCAGCAGCTGGACAAATTGTTGGAAGATGACATAAAGGTGATAACAGGGATGAAATCTGAAGCATTGAAGAATGCAATTGGTCAAGGTGGCAAAGGGAAAAAGGCTGATGCGTTGTTAACCATGAGTGTCCTGACTGAAGAAGGCATGATTTCAGTGAAAAATGCAGCTTGTGAGAGATTGTTGAATCAAAGAGCTGAGATAAAGAGGAAGTCTAAGAAGATCAAGGACTGTTTGAACATAACTGCAAAGTGCATGAAAATGTGTTATCGGTGCGGTGAAGAAGGACATTTTGCTCAAAAATGTGCACGACGTTCAAGTGTTCATATAAAGAGCAATCATTTGGAAACAAGTTTTCACTTATTAAGAGATCAAGTGACGAAAGGAAGGATGAGACTAGAACACTGCAGTATGAGTGATCAAAAGGAAGGCATCCTAGCTAAAAGTTTGAAGAGGGTGAAATTCAAATAGATTATGAACAATCTTGTATTAATGTCAATTGAATCACTTTGAATTAGGGGGCATGTTGGAGATAATTCAAATTGATTAGTAATTAGGTAGTTAGAGTATAGTTAGAAGTTAGTTAGAATATGGTTAGAAGTTGGTTAAGTTGGTTGAACTAAAACAGCCACAAAACTATTGCTATAAAAGGCCAATAAAGAATGGAATGTATTGTTGTAATAGAGAACCAGAGATTAATCTGCAGAGTGAAAATATCAATCTTTTGCAGAACCAAGATCAATCTTAAGAAGCAGAAGATCAATCTGTATTTTTCTGTTTTCTCTATTCTCTTCTCTTTTCTTCTCAATTCCAATTCCTCTCAATTATACAACCTGCTCTAACAATAATGAGATATCATCATAGTGGGTTAATTATTATAAATAAATGAAAGTTTGTTATAAACCATTAAGAGTTTGTTATAATGGCACTTGTTGAGAATCCCAACAGTGTTATTAAATTATAGATTCAATGTAACATAGGTTTTACATATATATGTTGAATGTTGATATAAACTTTTTTGGTTGTTGTCAATCTATACTTATATTTACTTATTTTTGTTTCGTACTTAGATGAGTTTATCAATATTCTCTTTTTAATTAGTAAAAACTCAAAATGTGAATGAGAATAACATAAATGTGACCTGATTGTGTTTTAATATTTTTTTAAAGTTTTGATTACAAAGTTTTGTTAGATTTGTGTGTTTTTATATATTTTGAACAAAAATATTCAATGGCTTTTTCAACTATGTCGTGTTTGTGTGCAAAGAAGAATTAGTCTGGTTGCTATAACATGTAATCAACAAGACCACACAATTTGAACTCGTGTTGCAGGTTGACGGGTTAGACCCTTCATGCATAAAAAGACTCATTTTGACCGCACATCCAAATGCTAATAAAGATGATTTAACATTTCCTTAGTAGCTCTCCTTGATAATTATTTGTAAACGTATATTTCTACCGCATAAATTCAAGTACAGTAAAAGTTTTATCTAACAGTTATTTCAACTATAATAACTTTGTTTGAGCTCGTTTAATGCAATACTTGTTGAGTTTATCAATTCGATAAAGAGGGGTTAGAACTCCAAATTCAATTCATTAAGTGTTTAGAGGTTCATATATGATGTCGAAAAGCGTAGATTAACTATGTTAAACAGAATGGCGAAAATAATATGATTCATGCAGATTTGCATTACATGGTCTTAAAAGTTTATGTGGTGATAAAATTGTGTTTTGTTATTGGAAAATTTTGTTGTGCATAAATTTTTTATTGTTCATAAAAATATTGTTGTACATAGAAAGAGGATTTGTCATCACAAAATTTATATTCTCTTGTTGAAAAATTTTGATGTGCAGAAAAATATTATTGTGCATAGGAAAAAGATTTTGCTGTGCATAAAATTTTTGTTGTGCATAGGTAGAAAATTTGTCATCACAAGATGTATATTTTTCAAACCAACTTTTAATATATTTTTCATCAACGACTCAAATAGTGCAAATATCTTTTAAAAAATTTCTTCTATTGTAAAAAAAAATGTAAAATTAAGTAATTATTTAATATCTAAGATAGAACATAAAAATAGTATAAATGATAATTTAATACTTTTTTAAGAGCGAGTAATACGTTATAAAAGAACACGTTAGAATAAAAATTATTCTTGTTTGAAAATAATTTGTTTTTATATATTTGAGTTTGAAATGAATTGTCTTTGAACTTTGGTTTCAAATTTATTTTATTTTGTATCTATTGTGATGTTGAACTATTGGTAGATATTGCTAGTTGCTACTATTAGTTTCTCTAGACATTTTTTAATTTGTTGTTATTTTAACACTTTAGCCAATTTCATTCTAAAAAAGAATATACTAAAAAACCCTCACACTAAAAAGTATGATGTCTTTATATCTCCAAAAATGAAAGTATAATGTCTCTTTTACACCAAAAAATAAGTATAATGTCTTTTAATTTTTTTTACATGTTAAATTATTTTTGGTACATTCGCATGTTAATATTATTATAGAATTAAAAGACAAATATGCCAAAAAAAATAAATAAAACAAAAGGCAATATAAAGGAGATTGTTGATAAAACGTTAAGTAAATATCCCTCCTCCTTTCCAATTCAGGATTGAGAGGGAGATAAATATATTGTAATGGGTACACCTTGCCACTTCTATTTTGTACATAACTGTCGCGATCTAAAATTTCGAGTTTTCCTCGAATTCAATGGAGTCGCCACCAAAATTTATTTTAAAATAGGGAAAATATTGGGAAACCCTTAAAAATAAAAAAAATAAAAAATGGTCTTTTGAAACCAGATTTTTGAGTTCGGGAGTTGATTATGCAGGGAATGTATTAGCACCTACGACATCCGCTAAAAAAAACGGTTACCTATAATTAATTGTGCAAAATTATATCAACTTTACTATATTTGTTTCTCTTTATTATTAAATATTGATACAAAATTATTTTTTATAAATATGATTTTCTTGATATAAAAACGTGTTAAAAAAGAGTAAAAAAAAAAGTTTTTATTATTGTGCTTGACAAGAGTGTGATCTTGCTCCTACGTATCTCCCGGTGTGATGGAGAAATCAAAGTTACGTAGTTCTTGGTAGAAAATGTGGATGTGTTGATTGCTTTTAAATAAATTGTATTTTTGTTATTTTAAAAAAAAAATTAATCTTGACAAGCATAAAGAAATAAACTTGCTCGATTTGAATAGTTATCTTAAAATATGAATTTTAAGACGATCGAATTGTACAACTCGTGTCTCAAAATTCAAGGAGAGATCCTCTTAAGAATATTTTTATTTTTATTTTTAAATTAAGTTTCAAAAACTAACAAAATAGTTTAATTTATATTATGTAACTTTGGGATTAAAATATAAATAATTTTTATGATTAACTTGTTTATGATTTTTATTTTATTAATTTATTTTGTGAATATGAGATTTAGAACCATCAAATTGTCACAATTTGTGTTCTAATAACTCAAAGATTAAAAAGATGTCACATCTAGTTAATTTTTAATGAAATATTTGTTATTATTTTATTTTTTTTAAAAAATGATATTAAATATTAAACAAATTTAAATGATTTTTTTTTCGAAATAGAATTAGTAATAACCACGAAAATAAAATAGCAAAAATAAAAAAATATATGGACTTTAACTTTATCTATTTAATGAATAAAAATTTTATATTAATTATAAATGTAATCCTTTTTTAATATATTTTGTAAATAAGTGAAAAATTGTTATAATTTAAAATAAATGACTTTTATTACTTGTTAACTGTATTCATAATTTTTATAATAAACATAATTAATTATATTAAACATAAATAATAATAATTTAATGAAAATAAAACCTTAACCCTCAATAAAATGAAAACGCTACTTATGCCTAAACGAGTCAGGAAACGACGAACAAACAGAGCAAACCTCACCCCCCATTCCAAACTCATACGCAAAATTTCAAACGCAAACCAGAAAACGGATGAGCGAAATACCTTTCCGGTGCGGGTGAAGATGTTGTGCGTCGTCTCTTTGATCTTAAAATGGGTTTGAATATCTTTTAGCTATGGATACGAGTTTGATGGATCTGGGTTTGCTGAATGGGTTTGATGGATCTGTTTGCTGGATCTGAGTTCGATAGATCTGAATTTGTTATGGGTAAGATATGTTTCTCTAAGAACATCTCTATCTTCTACCTTTCTCTCGTTTTCTGATTTTTTTTAGAAAATTTCTTCTCCCTCTCAGTTCTGTTTTGCCAGATTTATAGGGGAAACTGTTTTCATTCATCCTACAAACACATGTTTTGGATTTTGTATTGTTACTCAACAAAAATTAATTGGATTTTACATTGTTTTTGTAATAAAATTTAAGCAAGGTACCATTAAGGGAAAAAAAAGAAGCCTGTTAACTTTACATTGAGTGTACAGATCGTTACACTTCTTTATCAGGCTAAAAAATTAATCAAGAAAACAGTTTATAACATGTTTGCAACAGGGATCTTCACAAAGTAGAGAAGATAAAGGATTGGTGTTTGCAAGTTGTTTTCTGAGCAATTGTTTTTTGAGTGATGCTCGTTTCAAAAGGAAACTTGTTGATGAAAACACGTCGAAGACATGTGAACAGAAGGAAACGTGTGCCCAACAATGGTTGCAGATCAATTAAAAAATATTTTATTTCTTTTTCCTTTTTATATTATTTTATTTTTAATATATACTTAGATCTGAATATAAAATAAATGGTATTTTTGAAAATGATAGTAAAAATATTTAAATATATTCTTATTATTTATTATTATTATAATAATTTTAAATTAATCGGAAAAAAATTAAGTACTACAATAACAATGTAATATATTAACATTCAACCAAACTATTATCCGGATTCCATATATTATCTCTATCATTTAATTATTTTATCTCTCTCACCATTGATGTGTTACAAATTACATTTTTCCTATACAAAAACAAACTTCATTGTTCTCTTCTCTCATAAAAAAACTCTATTTTATTTTTCATTTAATTATTTTATCCCTCTGCTCCCATTTGTCTACTAACCTTTTTCGGGTTGGTAAATGTTGTTATTAGTTTTTTCTTACTCAATGTTGCTAATTGATACAATTAGTTTCTTTTGACATTTTTAATTTGTTGTTATTTTAGAGTTTTAGCCAAAAAAAAGTTATTTCCTCTTATATTAAAAAAAATAAAATTTGTTGTACACTTTTCTCACTAGATAATGAGATATCATCACAGTGGGTTAATTATTATAAATAAATAAAAGTTTGTTATAAACCATTAAGAGTTTGTTATAGTTGCGCTTGTTGAGAATCCCAATTTTTAAATTATAGACTCAATGTAATATAAGTTTTACATATATATGTTGAATGTCGATATAAATTTTTTTGATTGTTGTCAATCGATACTTATATTTACTTATCTTTGTTTAGTACTTAGATGAATTTATTAATATTCTCTTTTTAATTAGTAAAAACTCAAAATGTGAATGAGAATAACTTCAATGTGACATGATTGTATTTTAATATTTTTTTAAAGTTTTGATTACAAAGTTTTGTTGGATTTGTGTGTTTTTATATATTTTAAACAAAAATCTTCAATGGCTTTTGCAACTATGTCGCGTTTGTGTGCAAAGAAGAATTAGTCTGATTGCTATAACATGTAATCAACATAAAAAAAACTCATCTTGACTAGTAGATAATTTTTTACAAACGAATAGTTCAACCCCGTAAATTCAAGTATATTAAAAGTTTTCTCTAAGAGTTATAAGTATAATAACTTTGTTTGAGCTCGTTTCATGTAATACTTGTTGAGCTTATCAATTCGATAAAGATGAGTTAGAACTCCAAATACAATTCATAAAGTGTTTAGAGATTCATATATGATGTCCAAAAGTGTGGGTTAACTATGTTTTGTTGTTGTAATTTTTTGTTGTGCATAAAATTTTTGTTGTGCATAGGAAGAGGATTTGTCATCACAAGATATATGTTTTTCAAACCAACTTCTAATATATTTTTTATAAATGACTCAAATAGTGCAAGTATCTTTTAAAAAATTTCTTCTATTAGTTTTTTCTTACTCAATGTTGTTATTAGTTTTTTCTTACTCAATGTTGCTAGTTGATACAATTAGTTTCTTTTGACATTTTTAATTTGTTGTTATTTTAGAGTTTTAGAAAGAAAAAAAAATTCTCCTATTTGATGTTCTTAAGTACTGCTTTCTATATTAAAAAAAAAAGAAATTAGTTGTACACTTTTCTCACTAGATAAAGCGATATCATTATAGTGGGTTAATTGTTATAAATAAATGAAAATATGTTATAAACTATTAAGAGTTTGTTATAGTTGCACTTGTTGAGAATCCAAACAACGTTTTTAATTATAGACTCAATGTAATATAGGTTTTACATATATATGTTACACTTATATTTACTTATCTTTGTTTAGTATTTAGATGAGTTTATTAATATTCACTTTTTAATTAGTAAAAACTCAAAATGTGAATGGGAATAACTTAAATGTGATCTTATTGTGTTTTAATATTTTTTTAAAGTTTTGATTACAAAGTTTTGTTGAATTTGTGTGTTTTTATATATTTTGAACAAAAATATTCAATGGCTTTTTCAACAATATCGTGTTTGTTTGCAAAGAAGAATTAGTCTGATGTTATAACATGTAATCAACAAAACCACACAATTTCAAGTATAATAACTTTGTTTGAGCTTATTTCATGCAATACTTGTTGAGCTTATCAATTCGATAAAGATGGATTATAACTCCAAATACAATTTATAAAGTGTTTAGAGGTTCATATAATGTCTAAAAGCGTGGATTAACTATGTTAAACAGGATGACGAAAATAATATAATTCATGCAGATTTGCATTACATGGTGTTAAAAGTTTATGTAGTCATAAGATTGTGTTTTGTTGTGCATAAAATTTGTGTTGTGCATAGGAAGAGGATTTTCCATCACAATATGTATATTTTTCAAACAACTTCTAATATATTTTTCATAAATGACTCAAATAGTGCAAATATCTTTTAAAAAATTTCTTCTATTGTAAAAAAAAATGAAAAATTAATTAATTATTTAATATCTAAGACCGAATATAAAAATAGTATAAACGATAATTTAATATTTTTTAGGAGGGAGTAATACATTATAAAAGAGAATAAAAAATACTCTTGTTTGAAAATAATTTGTTTTTACATATTTGAGCTAGAAATGGATTGTCTTTGAACTCTGGTTTCAAATTTTATTTATTTTATTTTATTTCTAATGTAGTGTTGAAGTATTGGTAAATATTGCTAGTTGTTACTGTTAGTTTCTCTATACGTTTTTAATTTGTTGTTATTTTAACGCTTTAACCAATTTCATTCTAAAAAAGAATATATAAAAAAAAACCCTCACATTAGAAAGTATAATGACTTTATATATCCAAAAATAAAAGTATATTGTCTCTTTTACACCAAAAAATAAGTATAATGTTTTTTAAATTTTTTTACCTATTAAATTCTTCTTGCTACATTCACATGTTAATAATATTATAGAATTAAAAGGCAAATATGCCAAAAAAATAAAACAAAAGGCAATATAAAAGAGATTGTTGATAGAAAATTAAGTAAATATTTCTCCCCCTTTCTAATTCAGGACTCACTATTTTGTACATAAGAGTGTAATAAACTAACATTCAACCAAACCATTATTCGGACTCCATACACTATCTCTATCATTTAATTGTTTTATCTCTCTCACCATTGATGTGCTATAAATTACATTTTTCCCATACAAAAACAAATTTTATTGTTATCTTCTCTCATAAAAAACTCTATTTTTTTCTCATTTAATTGTTTTATCTCTCTGCCACCATTTGTTTACTATAAGTTACCTTTTTCCAGTTGGTAAATATTGTTTTTAGTTTTTTCTTGCTCAATGTTGCTAGTTGATACAATTAGTTTCTTTTAACATTTTTAATTTGTTCTTCTTTTAGAGTTTTAGCAACAAAAAAAAAAAAATTATTTTCTCCT
>JBBPBT010000811.1:3099346-3121297 GCA_037974875.1 Cicer bijugum | reverse complement strand
TTTACATATATATATATATATATATATATATATATATGTGTTGAATGTTGATATAAACTTTTTTGGTTGTTGTCAATCTATACTTATATTTACTTATCTTTGTTTAGTACTTAGATGAGTTTATTAATATTCTCTTTTTAATTAGTAAAAACTCAAAATGTGAATGAGAATAACATAAATGTGATGTGATTGTGTTTTAATATTTTTTTAAAGTTTTGATTACAAAGTTTTGTTGGATTTGTGTGTTTTTATATATTTTGAACAAAAATATTCAATGGTTTTTTCAACTATGTCGTGTTTGTGTGCAAAAAAGAAGAATTGGTTTGGTTGCTTTAAATTGTAATGAACAAGACCACACAATTTGAACTCGTGTTGCAAGTTGAAGGGTTAGACCCTTCATGCATAAAAAAAACTCATCTTGACCGTGCTAATAAAGATGATTTAATATTTCCTTAGTATTTGTGCTTGATAATTTTTTGTAAATGTATATTTCAATCCCATAAATTCAAGTATAGTAAAAGTTTTCTCTAAGAGTTATTTCAAGTATAGTAACTTAGTTTGAACTCGTTTCATGCAATACTTGTTGAGCCTATCAATTCGATAAAAAGGGGTTAGAACTCCAAATTCCATTCATAAAGTGTTTAGAGGTTCATATATGATGTCGAAAAGTGTGGATTAACTATGTTAAAGGATGACGAAAATATAATGATTCATGCAGATTTGTATTACATGGTCTTAAAAGTTTATGTGGTCATAAGATTGCAAACAAAAACACAACTTTAGTTGAGGTACTTTTCAAGAAGTTGTTTGATTACATGAAGCTAGAAAAAACATGACAGTAGTTAGGTCTTTTTTTTCTGTTAACTTTTTTGTTATGTTTTTATATATGAATCGTTAAACTCATGAAATTTCATTTATATGTACCATTTGTTTAGGTTAAATTTCACTTATATGTACCATTTATTTAGATTTATTTGTCAAGACTGTGACAAATTACATAAAGTGTTTCTTGAGTTATCATGTCGTAACATATGTTTTATTGAAGAAGACATTATTTTTCACTATAGATTTGATTATGACTTTATGTCTTGTTATTTTGTAGAGTACACAAAATCTCTATCAACAAGAGTACAAGTTTATGAGGTAATCTTGTTCTCAACGTTTATATGTTTAATATTTTACATTATATTTTTATCAACTATCCATATAATATTTTAAGAGTACATTTTTGCATACACAATATGTTACATACACAATAAATATAAACGAAGTAATGATTAAGCTTATAATTTGGTTTCCAAAATTTTGTCAATAATTTATCAAAAAGTTTTAAACCAGTCCCTTAACTAAAGTTTTCATGTGAGAATATTGTTTTCAATTAATAATTTTTTTTGTTTCCTATCTTATTAATAATCTTATTAATATTCTTCAAGTAGATAATATATTTACATGTGAGACCATTTTATGTTAAGTATATACTCCTTTTTCCATCTAAATAATAATAGTGGTATCTTTTATTGGGCTGCGTGATTCTCATATTTACCAATTATATTTGTAACTTTTAGGTTAAAGAGGGAACTACTCGAATAGAGTTTGTCGAAATTGTGTATAAATGTGGCTTAAAATGTAATCAACTTGAATTCACAAACTTTTGTGTTTCATCTAATAATTATACAAAGGTATTATCATTTTCAACCCTTATTTATTTCCAATTTTTAATTTATACAACAATTGTTACCTTTTGTATTGCATTCCATTTTTTATTGAAATTAAAATATTAGAAATTTTATTAAAAATTTTAATTGAAAATAAAGAAATACTACATTGTATATCATAATCAATGCTTTGGTCAATGAATATCTACATTTGGTAGATAAATAAATCATTAGGGAATGAAGAGAAATATCTACATAAATACTTGTCATCTTTCATACATGACTTACACTTTGTGTGTTGTGTGTTTTTGGAAGTAGTTACTAAGATGGATTGAAAACAATAATTAATTGTTAAAAAAATAGGTCATGATGTTTATAAGATATGTTTACCATTGTCATGCATATGTTTCAAGTTCATGGTCAACTTAATCTTCAAGTTAGTCTAAGGTATATCTTGTGAACATCTTAATAAGTTTGATTAAGGAGGATGTTTTATGTTTAATCTATTTATCTTTGTATTTGATTTTATGTTTGCATTATATTTTTACAAGAAAAAGAGTTTTTGGTGCTCTTGTCACTTATTGTATATCATGTTTCTTTACATTATTTTCATTTGTCATATTAATTCTAAAGAGAAGTCTCCAATATAATTTTTAGCTGCATTGTTTATAATATATCTATACCTTTGTTTATTTTATCTTATGCTATTTGTGATAATTGAATTCCAAAATTCCATTTTTGTCCCTAACTGTAGCGTTACAATAAAAAAGAAAAGTGATAAAAGATATTGTTGGTCGATGTAACTTGTGCATGTTTTTACTTTTCGATCAAAATCAAACATAAATCTCTAGTTTTCATGTCTTGAAGTTCTCATAACTTTATGCTCTTAAATTTCAATGACTTTTTTAACGATGGCGTGTTTGTGTGCAAAGAAGAATTATTCTAATTGCTATAACATGTAATCAACAAGACCGCACAATTTGAACTCGTATTCTAGGTTGAATGGTTAGACCCTTCACGCATAAAAAGAATTACTTCACCTTCATCTCATCTTGACTGCGCAACCAAATGTTAATAAGGATGATTTAATACATTTTAAATATTTCTTTAGCAGTTGCTTGATAATTTTTTATAAACATATATTTCAACTCCATAAATTCAAGTATAGTGAAACTTTTCTCTAAGAGTTATTTCAAATATAACAACTTTGTTCGGGCTCGTTTCATGCAATACTTGTTGAGCTTATCAAATTCGATAAAGACAGTTTAAAACTCTAAATTCGATTCATAAAATGTTTAGAGGTTCATATATGATTTTGAAAAGCGTGGATTAACTATGTTAAACAAGATAACGAAAATAATGTGATTCATGCATGTTTGCATTACATGGTATTAAAAGTTTATGTGGTCATAAGACTGCAAACAAAAACACAACTTTAGGTGAAGTACTTTTCAAGAAGTTGTTTTATTTCATGAAACTAGCAAAAACATGGCAGGGGTTAGGTCTTTTTTTTTGCTGTTAACTTTTTTGTTATGTTTTTATGTATGAATTGTTAAACTCATGAAATTCCATTTATATATACCATTTGTTCAGATTAAATTCTACTTACATGTACCATTTATTTAGATTAATTTGTCAAGAGTGTGACGAATTACATAGAGTGTTACTTGAATTATCACGTCGTTACACATGTTTTATTGAAGAAGGAATCATTTTTCACTATAGATTTGATTATGACTTTATGTCTTGTTATTTTGTAGAGTACACAAAATCTCTATCAATAAGAGTACAAGTTTATGAGGTAATCTAGTTCTCAACATGTATATGTTTAATATTTTATATTATATTTTTATCAACTATCCATATAAAAGTTTAAGAGCACGTTGTTGCATACACAATATGTTGCATACACAAAACATGTAAACTAAGTAATGATTCAGCATATAATTTGGTTCCCAAAATTTTGTCAATAATTTATTAAAATGTTTTAAACCAGTCCTTTGACTAAAGTTTTCATGTGAGAATATTGTTTTCAATTAATAATTTTGTTTGTTTCCCATTTTATTAATAATCTTGTTATTGTTTTTAGGTGGACTTTTTGGGTTCTTATATAAGTACACAATACATTTACATGTAAGACTATTTTATGTTAATAATATAGTTAGTTTTCCATCTAAATAATAACAGTGGTATATTTTGTCGGGATGCATGATTATCATATTTATCAATTATATTTGTAACTTTTAGGTTAAGGAGGGAACTACTAGAACAGAGTTTGTCGAAACTCTGTATAGATGTGGCTTAAAATATAATCAACTTGAATTTATAAATTTTTGTATTATATCTAACAATTATACAAAGGTATTATCATTTTCAACTCTTATTTATTTCTAATTTTTAATTTATACAAGTGTTATATTTTGTATTCCATTCCATTATTTACTGAGGTAGTTTGGTAGGTAGAAGCTCTTATTCATTAAATATTGAAGATCATTGATGCGGGGTTGCTTCTCTTTAAATGTGAGAGTAAAATATCTAAAATTTTAATAAAAACTTTAATTGAAAATAAAGAAATACAACATTGTCTATCACAATCAATGCTTTGGTTAATGAATATCTAAATTTTGTAGATAAATAAATCATTAGGGAATGAAGAGAAATATCTACATAAATATTTGTCACCTTTCATACATGCCTTACATGTTGTGTTTTGTGTGCTTTCGAAAGTAGTTACTAAGATGGATTGGAAACAACATTTAAAAGTTAGAAAAATGGGTCATGTTGTTTATAAGATATATTTACCACTGCTATGTATAATCTTCAAGCTAGTCTAAGGTATATCTCGTAAACATCTAAATAAGTTTGGTTAAAGAGGATGTTTAATGTCACTTTCCTCTCATCTCGACTGCGCAACCAAATGCTAATAAGGATAATTTAATAAATTTTAATTATTTCCTGAGTAGGTGCTTGATAATTTTTTGTAAACATATATTTCAACCCCATAAATTCAAGTATAGTGAAAGTTTTCTCTAAGTGTTATTTCAAGTATACCATCTTTATTTGAGCTCGTTTCATGCAATACTTGTTGGACTTATCAAATTCAATAAAGACGGATTAGAAATCCAAATTCGATTCATAAAGTATTTAGAAGTTCATATATGATATCGAAAAGTGTGAAATAACTATGTTAAATAGGATGATGAAAATAATGTGATTCATGAAGATTTGCATTATGTGGTCTTAAAAGTTTATGTGGTAATAAGGTTGCAAACAAAAGCACAACGTTAGGTAAAGTACTTTTCAAGAAGCTAATAAAAAACATGACAGTGGTTAGGTCTTGTTTGACTGTTAACTTTTTTCTTATGTTTTTATGTATGGATTGTTAAACTTATGAAATTCCATTTATATGTACTATTTGTGCATGTTAAATTCCACTTATATGTACCATTTATTTATATTAATTTGTATGACGTGTTACTTGAATTATTAGGTCATAACACATGTTTTTATTGAAGAAGACAATATTTTCCACTATAGATTTGATAATGACTTTATGTCTTGTTATTTTGGTAGAGTACACAAAATCTTTATTAATAAGAGTACAAGTTTATGAGGTAATCTAGTTCTCAATATTTATATGTTTAATATTTTATAATATATTTTTATCAACAATCTATATAAAAATTTTAAGAGCACATTGTTGCATACACAATATGTTGCATACACAATACATTTAAACAAATTAATGATTAAGATTATAATTGGGTTCTTATATAAGTAGATATATTTACACGTGAGACTATTTTATGTTAAGTATATAGTACATTTTCCATCTAAATAATAACAATTGTAATTTTTGTTGTGCTGCATGATTCTCATATTTACCAATTATATTTGTAACTTTTAGATTAAGGAAGGAACTACTAGAATAGAGTTTGTCGAAACTGTGTATAAATATAGCTTAAAATGTAATCAACTTGAGTTCACAAATTGTTGTGTTGCATCTAACAATTATACAAAGGTATTATCGTTTTCAATGGTTATTTATTTCTAATTTTTAATTTATACAACAATTGTTACATTTTGTATTACATTCGATTTTTTACTTAAGTAGTTTGCTAAGTAGAAGCTCTTATTCATTAAATAATGAAGATCATTGATGCAGGGTTGCTTCTCTTAAAATGTGAGAGTAAAATATTAGA
Source organism: Cicer bijugum (assembly GCA_037974875.1). Lineage (NCBI taxonomy): Eukaryota > Viridiplantae > Streptophyta > Magnoliopsida > Fabales > Fabaceae > Cicer > Cicer bijugum. The sequence goes on along the minus strand of JBBPBT010000811.1, from coordinate 3,115,440 downwards.
AATTTTAATGAAAACTTTAATTGAAAGTAAAGAAATACTACATTGTCTATCACAATTAATGATTTGGTTAATGAATATCTACATTTTATAGATAAATAAATCATTAGGGAATGAAGAGAAATATCTACATAAATATTTGTCATATTTCATACATGACTTACACTTTGTGTCTTGTGTGTTTTCGGAAGTAGTTACTAAGATGGATCGGAAACAACAATTAAAAGTTAGAAAATTAGGTCATGATGTTTATAAGATATGTTTATCATTGTCATGCATATGTTTCAAGTTTATGGCCAACTTAATCTTCAAGCTAAGGTATATCTCGTGAACATCTTAATAAGTTTGATTAAGAAGGATGTTTAATGTTTGATCTATTTATCTTTGTATTTGATTTTATGTTTGCAATATACTTTTACAAGAAAAAGAGTTTTTGTTGCATTTGTCACTTATTGTATATCATGTTTCTTTATATTATTTTCGTATGTCATATTAATTTTAAAGATATGTTTTCAATACAATTTTTAGCCACATTGATTCCTAAAATTTTTTTTTTCTAACTATAGCATTACATTTAAAAAGAAAAGTGATGAAAAGATATAGGTGGTCTATGGAGCTTGTGCATCTTTTTACCATTCGATCAAAATCAAACATCAATCTCAAGTTTTTATGTCTGGAAGTTCTCATAACTTTATGCTAAAAAATTTAATAGTTTTTTTAACTATGTCGTGTTTGTTTGCAAAGAAGAATTATTCAGATTGCTATAAAATGTAATCAACATGACCACACAATTTGAGCTCCTGTTGCAGGTTGAATGGTTAGATCCTTTATGCATAAAAAAATTATTTCACTTTCGTCACCGTGCAACCAAATTGTAATAAAGATAATTTAATACATTTTAAATATTTAGTAGCTGCGTGATCATTTTTGGTAAACATATATTTCAACCCCATAAATTCAACTATAGTGAAAATTTTCTCTAAGAGTTATTTCAAGTATACCAACTTTGTTTGAGCTCGTTTCATGCAATACTTGTTGAACTTATCAAATCTGATAAAGGCGGGTTAAAACTCGATTCATAAAGTGTTTAGAGGTTCATATATAATGTCCAAAAACGTGGATTAACTATATTAAACAGGATGACAAAAATAACGTGATTTACGCAGATTTGCATTTCATGGTCTTAAAAGGTTATGTGGTAATATGTTTGCAAACAAAAGCACAACTTTAAGTGAGCTACTTTTCAAAAAGTTATGAATCTAGCAAAAACATGGCAGATGTTAGGTCTTTTTTTACTATTAACTTTTTTGTTAGTTTTTTATGTATGAATTATATGTATTCTAACAATGATACTTTTTTGTTATTTGTGTTTTATGTACTCCACAAATTTTTGTGTTACATCTAACGATTATACAACAGTATTATCGTTTTCAGGGCTTATTTATTTTTAATTGATACAACAATTGTTATATTTTGTATTCCAGTCCATTTTTTTTATTGAGTTAGTTTGGTAGGTAGAAGGTACCATTCATTTAATAATGTAGATAACTGATGCATGGTTGCTTCTCTTTAAATGTGAGAGTAAAATATTTGAAATTTTATTGAAAACTTTAATTGAAAATAAAGAAATAATACATTGTCTATCACAATCAATGATTTGGTCAATGAATATTACATTTTGTAGATAAATAAATCATTAGGGAATGAAGAGAAATATCTACATAAATACTTGGTATCTTTCATACATGACTTACATTTTCTGTGTTGTGTGTTTTCGGAAGTAGTTACTAAGATGGATTGGAAACAACAATTAAAAGTTAGAAAAGTGGGTCATGTTGTTTATAAGAATATGTTTTCCACTGTCATGCATATGTTTCATGTTCATGGCCAACTTAATCTTCAAGCTAGTCTACGGTATATCTCGTGAATATATAAATAAGTTTGGTTAAAGAGAATGTTTAATGTTTGATTTATTTGTTTTTGTATTTGATTTTAAGTTTGTAATATACTTTTACAAGAAAAACAATTTTTGTTGCTCTTGTCACTTATTGTATATCATGTTTCTTTACATTATTTTCGTATGTCATATTAATTCTAAAGAGAAGTTTTCAAGACAATTTTTAGCAACATTGTCTATAATATATCTATACCTTAATGTTAATCTAAATAAATTTTATACTTGCATTAATGTTATTTATTAAATATATTATTTTTATTTTATAGATGAATGATGTTGATACCGATGAAGAATTTCAACATTTGAAAGCACAAGATTATATATGTCGATATTTAAGTTTTTTGTTTTTGTTTTTTTATAGACGGTTATTTTTATTTCAAATATGTTATTTTGATTCCCTCGTCGTCTCTAGAACATAAATAAGAGAAATTGAATTAATAAATCATACGAATGACCAAGAATTACAATGTCTATGTAGTTTTTATTGTTTAATTGACACATCACTACCATAGATATATCAATATATATTGTGTTTGACCACTATAACAGGGGACAATGAACTTTAACTAAAGTATTACAATAATTTTGAATTATCGTAGTTGTTGTATTTTAAAATTTATTATAATATTACAATAATAATGTTTAATGAAATTATTTTTTGGAAATATAATAATTTATGATATTTTTTTTAAATATTTTTTTTGCAACGGTTATAAAGCGTTGTCGTATCTTATATAGAGCAATTAAAAAAGACCTACTAGAACAGTTTTTACAAAAGGAACCGTGTAAATCTGTTGGTAATTCTACTATAAAATTGTTCTCTAAAAGGAAGCAACGAGAACGGTTTTAATTTGGTAACGGTGTAAAACCGTTGTCGTTGTAGATTTGAAAAACCGTTCTCGTAGACTACATCAACTTTTTTTTATGTTAAACAACAGTTTTTGTGCATTGCAGTAGGACAAAAATGTTGAAGTGATATAATTGATCATGTCAAACGTTTGTACAGTAAGCCAATAAAGTTGGGTTTTGGATATTCATTGTACCAAAGTTTATGCAAAGAGATGGACCATTGTTCTTATTGTCACCTAGTGATTTGTATCATGTTGGCGGAACATTTCCGAGATGTCAATGAACAAGACGTACTTTTATTTATCGACAATATCTTCCGTTTTGTCCAAGCAGGATCCGAAGTATCCGCCTTATTGGGCCGATTTAAAGTGTCTTATATTAAATCAACAACTATAATTTGAACTTAGAACTTATCATTTTTTTCATTTAATTTTTAATGATTATGTAATTAAATTTCCACTTAGTTTTATGTAATTGTGTGATGATTGATTTATGTTTTAGGGATTTTTGGTACGAGAGAAATAGAATTTTTTTTATATTAGTGAGCTTATACAAGAGCAAAGAGATAACAAATACCAGATATTTGTATTTATCAAAATAAGCTTATACAAGACCACAACAATTCAATTATCATAACTCAATTTTAGACTAAAACTAAACACATAATGGGATATATTTCCAGTTTTTAATCTATATAACAACTGTTACATTTTGTAGATAGAAGCTCCGATTCATTTAATATTACCTCCACTTAGATGTTGTTTCTTTCTCTACATCTATTTAATCTAATACCATACATAATCATATTTAGAGCAATAGATGTTTGTTGCAAAGATACAAGAAGAATGACCACACGTTTGGACAAGATTTTTTATATGGTAAGAGACTATAATTTTAGAACAACATATATATGTCTTGCCAAAATGCAAGAGGAATAACCAGACGAGGTCTAATAAATGATTTAAAAACAACAAGGCTTTTTACAATATAATACTTGTACTGTAATAATTGAAAGTGTGTCATACATAGAAACATATTTTTCTTCCCATCCTATAATATGTTGTTCTTATTGTCACTTACTGATTTATGTCATGTTTATTTAAAATGTCTTATATTAAATTAACATCTAGAATTAGAACTTAGAACTTATACTTCTTTTCATTTAATTTTTAATGATTATGCAATTAAATTTCCCATTAGTTCTATGTAATTGTGTGATGATTGTTTTATGTTTTAAAGATTTTTGGTATGAGAGAAATAGAAATTCTTTGGTATTAGTGAAATAGAAAAGAGCAAAGAGATAACGAAGATCACTGATTTGTATTTGTCAAAATAAGCTTATACAAGACCACAACAATACAATTATCATAACTTGAAGTTGACTTTAACTTGCTTTTGGACTAAAACTAAGCACAATGATATAAATTGCAGAAGTCAATGTTATATATATATATATATATATATATATATATATATATATATATATATATATATATATATATATATATAAAAGATTTAAGATTTGATGCACAACATTAATATAATATAAGAACTTTGTTAGCAAGAATCTAGGAAGGTTCGATTGGTCTATAAAAAAAAATACAAAGTAATGATTAAATTTATAATTTGATTACCAAATTTTTTATCAAAAATTTAATAAAAAGTTTTTAATCCAATCTTGGGACTTTGACTAAAGTTTTCTTGTGAGATCATTGTTTTCAATTAATAATTTTGTTTGTTTTCCATCTTATTAATAATCTTAATATTGTTTTAAGTTAGATTTTTTTGGTTCTTATATATAATAGATAGTAGATTTACAAGCGAGGCCATTTTATGTTAAGTATATAGTCTATTTTCCATCTAAATAATAACAGTGGTATTTCTTACCGCGCTGTATGGTTCTCATATTTATTGATTATATTTGTAACTTTTTGGTTAATGAGGGTAATACTGATATAAGGTTTATCAAAATTGTGTATAAATGTGCATTAACATGTAATCAACCTAAATTGACATATTTTTGTGTTACATTAATAATTATACAAATGTATTATACTTTTGAGGCTTATTTATTTCCAACTTTAAATATATACAACAACCGTTACATTTTGTAGGTAGAAGCTCTCATTCATTTAATATTGCTTCTCCTTAAGTTTTATTCCCCTTATGTGTTGTTTTTTTTTCTCTCTACATCTATTTAATCTAATATCATACATAATTATATTTAGAGCAATAGATGTTTGTTGCAAAGATGCAACAAGAATGACCAGTCGTTTGGACAAGATTTTTGATGTTTTAGGAGACTAAGGTTTTAGAGCAACAGATATATGTCTTGCCAAAATGCAAGAGGAATGCCAAGACGAGATCTAGCAAATGATTTAAAAACAACAAGGTTTTTTACAACTTAATACTCGTTCTATGATAATTGAAAGTGTATCATATATAGAAATATATTTTTCTTCTCATTCTATATGTTGCTCTAATTGTCACTTACTGATTTTTAAAATGTCATATATTAAATTAATAGCTAGAATTAGAACTTAGAACTTATACTTATTTTCATTTAATTTTTAATGATTATGCAATTAAATTTCCATTGCGTGATAATTGATTTATGTTTTTGGGTTAACCTAAACTTGCAATTTTAGACTAAAACTTAGCACAATGGGATATATATATATATATATATATATATAATGTATATATTAGATTTAAGATTTGATACACAACGTCAATATAATATAATAACATTGTTAGCAAGAATCTAGGAAGTTTCGATTGGTCTATAATAAAACGTACAAACAAAGTAATGATTAAGTTTATAATTTGGTTCACAAATATTTTATCAATAATTTATTAAAAAGTTTTTAATCCAATCTTAGGACTAAGACTAGAGTTTTTAGTGAGATAATTGTTTTCAATTAATAATTTTGTTTGTTTTTCATCTTATTAATAATCTTTATATTGTTTTCAGTTGGATTTATTATGTTCTTATATATAATAGATAGTAGATTTACACGGGAGACCATTTTATGTTAAGTATATAGTCTATTTTTCATCTAAATAATAATAGTGATATTTCTTACTGCACTGCATGATTCTATTTATTGATTATATTTGTAACTTTTAGGTTAATGAGGGAAATACTGATATAGGGTTTGTCAAAACTATGTATAAATATGCATTAACTTGTAATCAACCTGAACTCACGTAATTTTGTGTTACATTAACAATTATACAAACGTATTATTACTTTTGAGGCTTATTTATTTCCAATTTTTAATCTATACAACAACTGTTACAAATTGTAGGTAGAAGCTCCGATTCATTTAATATTGCTTCTCTTTAAGTTTTGTTACCCTTAGGTGTTGTTTCTTTCTCTACATCTAATATCTTACATAATCATATTTAGAGCAATAGATGTTTGTTGCAAAGATACAAGAAGAATGACCAGATGTTTGGACAAGATTTTTTATATGGTAGGAGACTATGGTTTTAGAACAAAAGATATATGTCGTGGCAAAATGCAAGAGGAATAACCAGACGAGATCTAATAAATGATTTAAAAACAACGAGACTTTTTACAACTTAATACTCGTACTGTGATAATTGAAAATATGACATATATAGAAGCATATTTTTCTTCCCATCCTATATGTTGTTCTTGTTGTCACTTACTGATTTGTGTCATGTTCATTTAAAGTGTCTTATATTAAATTAACAGCTAGAATTAGAACTTAGAACTTATACTTCTTTTCATTTAATTTTTAATGATTATGCAATTAAATTTCCCGTTAGTTCTATGTAACTGTGTGATGATTGATTTATATTTTAGGGATTTTTGGTATATGTGAAATTAAATTCTTTGGTATTAGTGAAATAGAAAAGAGCAAAGAGATAACAAAGATCTGTAATTTGTATTTGTCAAAATAAGCTTATACAAGACCACAACAATTCAATTACCATAACTTGAAGTTGACCTTAACTAGCTTTTAGACTACAATTAAGCACAATGGGATATAAATATATATATATATATATATATATATATATATATATATATATTAGATTTAAAATTTGATACACAACATCAATATAATATAAGAACTTTGTTAGCAAGAATCTAGGAAGTTTCGATTGGTCTATAATAAAACGTACAAACAAAGTAATGATTAAGTTTATAATTTGGTTCCCAAATATTTTATCAACAATTTATTAAAAAGTTTTTAATCTAATCTTGGGACTAAGACTAAAAATTTTATGTGAGATCATAGTTTTCAATTAATAATTTTGTTTGTTTTCCATCTTATTAATAATCTTTATATTGTTTTCGGTTGGATTTTTTTGGTTCTTATATATAATAGATAGTAGATTTACAAGCGAGACCATTTTATGTTAAGTATATAGTCTATTTTTCATCTAAATAATAATAGTAGGTTAATGAGGGAAATACTGATATAGTGTTTGTCAAAACTATGTACAAATGTGCATTAACATGTAATCAACCTGAACTCACATAATTTTGTGTTACATTAACAATTATACAAACGTATTATTACTTTTGAAGCTTATTTATTTCCAATTTTTAATCTATACAACAACTGTTACATTTTGTAGGTAGAAGCTCCGATTCATTTAATATTGCTTCTCTTTAAGTTTTGTTCCCCTTAGGTGTTGTTTCTTTCTCTACATCTATTTAATCTAATATCATACATAATCATATTTAGAGTAATAGATGTTTGTTGCAAAGATACAAGAAGAATGACCTGACGTTTGGACAATATTTTTGATGTTGTAGGAGACTATGGTTTTAGAGCAACAGAGATATATGTCTTGCCAAAATGTAAGAGGAATAACCAGACGACATCTAATAAATGATTTAAAAACAACAAGACTTTTTACAACTTAATACTCTTATTGTGACTATGCAACTAAATTTCCCATTTTATGTTAAGTATATAGTCTATTTTTCATCTAAATAACAATAGTGGTATTTCTTACTGCGCTGCATGATTATCATATTTATTGATTATATTTGTAACGTTTAGGTTAATGAGGGAAATACTGATATAGTGTTTGTCAAAACTATGTATAAAGGTGCATTAACATGTCATCAACCTGAACTCACATGATTTTGTGTTACATTAACAATTATACAAACGTATTATTACTTTTGAGGCTTATTTATTTCCATTTTTTAATCAATACAACAATTGTTACAAATTGTAGGTAGAAGCTCCGATTCATTTAATATTGCTTCTCTTTAAGTTTTGTTCCCCTTAGGTGTTGTTTTCTTCTCTACATCTATTTAATCTAATATCATACATAATCATATTTAGGGCAATAGATGTTTGTTGCAAAGATACAAGAAGAATGACCAGACGTTTAGACAAGATTTTTGATGTGGTAAGAGACTATGGTTTTAGAGTAACAAATATATGTCTTGCCAAAATGCAAGAGGAATAACTAGATGAGATCTAATAAATGATTTAAAAAAAAAAAGGCTTTTTACAACTTAATACTCGTACTGTGATAATTGAAAGTGTGTCATATATAGAAACATATTTTTCTTCCCATCGTATATGTTGTTCTTATAGTCACTTACTGATTTGTGTCATGTTCATTTAAAGTGTCTTATATTAAATTAACAGCTAGAATTAGAACTTAGAACTTATACTTCTTTTCATTTAATTTTTAATGACTATGCATTTAAATTTCCCCTTTGTTCTATGTTATTGTGTGACGATTGATTTATGTTTTAGGGATTTTTGGTATGAGAGAAATAGAAATTATTTGGTATTAGTGAAATAGAAAAGAGCAAAGAGGTAACAATGATCACAGTTTTGTATTTGTCAAAATAAGCTTATAGAAGACCACAACAATTCAATATATCATAACTTGAAGTTGATCTTAACTTGGTTTTAGACTAAAACTAAGCACAATGGGATATATATATATACTTACAATGATTAAGTTTATAATTTGGTTCACAAATATTTTATCAATAATTTATTAAAAAGTTTTTAATCTAGTCTTGGGACTATGACTAAAGTTTTCATGTAGATCATAGTTTTCAATTAATAATTTTGTTTAAATTCCATCTTATTAATAAGGTTTGTCCAAATTGTGTATAAATGTGCCTTAACATGTATAATGTTATTATTACTATGCATTTAGCAATTATACAATGTTTTATTACTTTTGTGGCTTATTTATTTCCAATTTTTAATCTATACAACATCTGTTACATTTTGTAGGTAGAAGCTCTCATTCATTTGATATTGATTCTTCTTAAGTTTTCTTCTCCTTAGGTGTTGTTTCTCTAGTGTGAGAATAAAACATTTGAAGTTTTATGGAAAACTTCAATTGAAAATAAAGAAATACTTTCTATCACAATCGATGTTTTGTTATATAAATATCTATGTCTTTTAGATAAATAAATCATTAACGAATTAAGATAAACACTTATGGAAATACTTGTCACCTTCTATTTATGTCTTAAAGTTTGTGTGTTGTGTGCTTTCGGAAACATTCACGAATATGGATTGGAAACAACAATTAAAAGTTAGAAATGTGGCTCATGTTGTTTCATGTTCATGGACAATTTAATCTTCAAACTAGTCTATGGTATATCTAGTGAACATTTAACCAATTTTGGTTAAAAAAGAGGTTTAATGTTTGACCTGTTTATCTGTTAATATTTGTTTTAGAATCTATGTTTTAATTTTTTTATAGGGTAAGGAGGATGTTTAATTTCAGACTATGTTATAAACATATGTATTATGATTTTCGAGACTTTGGCAGGTAGAAGCAGAAGTCTATTCATTCAATATTGAATATCATTGTTGCGAGGTTGCTTCTCCTAAAGTGTGAAAGTAAAACATTTTAATATAGAAATACTTGTCACATTCCATATGTGTCTTAGATTTTGTGTTGTGTGCTTTGGGAAGCAGTCATAAAGATGAATTGGAAACAAAATCATGTTTTTTTGTAAGAATATGATTGCCACTATCGTATATATGTTTCATGTTCATTACCTACGAGTTAATCTTGTGACATGTCTAGTCCAATGTATATCTTGTGAACATCTAAATAAGTTGGATTAAGGAGGATGTTTAATACTTTATATATTTATCTTTGTATTTGATTCTATGTTTGCAATTTACTTTTACAGAAAAAATAATTGTTGTTGCTCTTGTCATTTATTTTATATCATGCTCTTCTTTACATTATTATTTTCGCTTGTCATATTAGTTCTAAAGAGAAGTTTCCAAGAAAATTTTTAGTCACATTATTTGTGATAATTGCATTTAAAAATTATACTATTTCATGCATACAGCGTTACATTTAAAAAAAATTATGAAAAGAGATTGTTGGTCCATATAGCTTGTGCAGTTCTTTATCTTTCAATAAGAACCAAACATAAACCTTTGTTTCTCATGTCTTGAAGTGCACATAACTCTATGTTGGATATAATATACCTAATAAGATTAAGAGTCCACATGAAGTGTAATATCATTAACGCTTGTTTATACATATATGTCTCTTTGAATTTATGTATTGAGTAATATATAAAAATAATAATTTGTCATGCTTATAAAAACAACATAATTATAATTCAAATCATATTTAATCTAAATATGATACACTACATCTAATTAATCTTAATCACATAATCATATTTAATCTAATATCATACAAATCCTAACTAGACAATGTAATTTGCCTTGAGTAAACAAATACTATAATTTTCATATAATTTATATTTTATTTGGTCAATAAACCTTGGGAATAGGGTTAGACACATATAAGTATGGAGAAGTAAGAAAAAACACAAATCAGTGTATCAATTAAGTATATATCTAACCTAGTAACATCAAGATGCGAATGGCCCAAAAAAGAGATGTGAGTTTATCATCCACATCATTATCCAATACACACTCAACCTCAAGCTTCTTCTATTGTTAATGATAGATTTTTATTCATAATTCACCTCAATCTTCGCCACATACACAATTTAATCCATTTTCTATGATAGGTCAATAGATTTCTTTTGGTGAGTTCAACTTCAACTATTTGAACGGTGAGTCTAAGAAATTTGATATTGAATCTTTGATTTATAATATAAGAGTGATTTGGGAGTAACATTTCTCTACTTCAATTAATAAAGCTAATCGGAATATATATACATAACTTAATCACTAAAGAATGCTAAAATAAATTGTTTTATAGGTCAAAACATAAAGTTAAAGTAATACAATAGTTAACATGAAATAAAACACTATTGTCTAATCAATTACGAATTATCAATAGGTAAATGAAGTTGTGTTTTGGAGATTCATTGTACCAAATTTTATACAAAGAGATGGACCCATATATATTTTTTAATTTATGTTGTAAGAGACAAACACCGTGGTTTTAGAGCAATAGATGTCTAATGTGGTATGAGACGATGGTTTTAGAGCAATAGTTATTTGTCTTGCCAAAATGCAAAAGGAATAACTGAAATCTAATAAATGATTTAGAACAACAAAGCTTTTTACAACTTAACTTTTGATCATGTAAAGTTCATTTGTCTAAGTCCTAAACAGATAAGTTCATTTTAATGATCAACCAAGTCTCGAAACAAATAGTTACTCATATTGTGATAATTTAAAGTGTGTCATATATAGAAATATATTTTTCTTCCCATCCTATATGTTGTTTTTATTGTCACTTATTGATTTGTGTCATGTTCATTTAAAGTGTATTATATTAAATTTACAGTTAGAATTAGAACTTAGAACTTATGACTTTTTTCATTTAATTTTTAATGATTATGCAATTAAATTTTCCCTTAGTTCTACGTAATTGCGTGATGATTGATTTATGTTTTAAGGATTTTGGGTATGAGAGAAATATATTTTTTTTTTGTATAAGTAAAATAGAAAATAGAAAAGAGCAAAGAGATAACAAGGATCACAATTTTGTATTTGTCAAAATAAGTTTATTCAAGACCACAACAATTGAATTATCATAACTTGAAGTTGACCTTAACTTGCAATTTTAGACTAAAACTAAGCACAATGGGATAAATTGCAGAAGTCAATGTCATATATATATAGATATATAATGTTTTAGATCTATGATTTGATACACAACTTCAATATATTAAAAGATTTTTGTTAGCGAGAATCTAGGAAGTTTTGATTGGTGTATAAAAAAAATGAACAAACAAAGTAATGATTAAGTTTATAATTTGGTTCCCAAATTTTTTATCAATAGTTTATTAAAAAGTTTTTAATCTAGTCCTCTGGACGAAGACTAAAGTTTTCATGTGAGACCATTGTTTTCAATTAATAATTTTGTCTATTTTCTATCTTATTAATAATCTTAATATTGTTTTGAGTTGGTTTTTTTTTTTTTTGTTCTTATATATAATAGACAGTAGATTTACATGCGGCACCATTTTATGTTAAGTATAAAGCCTATTTTCCATCTAAATAATAATAGTGGCATTTCTTACTGTGTTGCATGATTCTCATATTTATTGATTATATTTGTAACTTTTAGGTTAATCAGGGAAATATTGATATAAGATTTGTCGAAATTGTGTATAAATGTGGCTTAAAATGTTATCAACTTGAAATCACATATTTTTGTGTTACATTAACAATTATACAAATCATGCAGCACAATAAGAAATACCACTATTATTGGTAACAATTGATGCATTGTTATATGAATATCTACGTCATCTAGATAAATAAATCATTAACGAGTCAAGAGAAGCATTTAAGGAAATACTTGTCACCTTTTATTCGTGTTTTAAAGTTTGTGTGTTATGTGCTTTCGGAAACAGTCACGAATATGGATTGGAAACAACACCTAAATGTTAGAAATATGGTTCATGTTGTTGGAAAACTATGACTTCTTTTGATTAACAACAAGAGAATTAAGATCAAATCCAACTAGTTCGACATAATTCCCATATTAATCATGCAACATTCATACAACTCATACACAGCGGAAATTTAAAAATCACATACAAAATTATCAAGAAGCATACAAGAATAAGCAGGTATACAATACTGAAAATTAAAGAGAAGGGATAAGAAAGATTGCACCGCGATATATCCTGGTTCAGCCGTTAATCTAACGACCTACATCCAGTCCCGAAATCACAATGTGATTTCAGCCTTTTACTATAGAATGAATTCGAGTACTTTTACAGATTTTCCAGTCTTCTACACGACCTATCAATCTAACTCCCTTCACTCCTATCTTGTCACCACTTGATCCTTGGAGTTTATCCCCAAACTCACACAAGATCAAAGTAAAACTTCCTCTTGATGATACCACACCAACAAGGATAGCCACCAGTTTCCAAACTGGATTTTCTACAACTTCAATTACAAAGAATTGTCTTTTACATGAACAAAGAAAAGAAGTATCAAGAATTGTATTCAATCACTCTAGCATCACACAAAGGAATTGATTTGCCAATGAATATTTTTGTGTGTTGAGAAACTTTTCTTTCAAAGTGTTTTCAGAGGTATGCAAAAATTGAGAGCAAAAGATTCTGAAAATTATGAAAAGTTTTGTGCTAGAGTTATGTTTAAAATGATTGAAACATCTTATATATATTCAAGGAAAACACCAGGACAGTCGATTGCCCAATCGAGTTTATAAAGGCATAGTCGATTGTTGCATCGAGTGTCGTATCTCCTGTGTTTCTGGAAACTTGAATTATATAAGCTTCACTTGATTGGACAATCGATTCATTCAATTTCTGAATCAGACCTGATGCTATGATTTCCTTTCAATCGAGTGAGAAATCGAGTTGGCCAAAACTGGGTGCTCACTGTAACTTGAGAAATAGCATCACTCGATTTGTCAATCGAGTGTCGTGATCAAAGTGATTCAGCCTTGATGCTATAATTTCCTTTCAATCGAGTGAGCAATCGAGTTGGCCAAAACTGGGTGCTCACTGTAACTTGAAAAATAGCATCAATCGATATGTCAATCGAGTATCGTGGTCAAAGTGACTCAGATACTGCAAACAATCAAGTTACCAATCGAGTGGACAATCGAGTGGTCAATCGAGTTGGCATAAACTGAGTGCTCTCTGTAACTCAAACTTCAGCGTCAATCGAATTGTCAATCCATTGTGCAATCAAGTTGACAATCGAGTGAGCCTGTTACAGACCTCAATTATTTTTAACAGTCTATGTGCCATTCGATTGATGAACCATTCAATCGATTGTCTATGCGATTGTTTCAGAGTTGAGTTTCATAAAACATGAATGAATGATAAAAGTTCATTGGCAAGGACTTAAGTGTGAGACCCTAGTGATTAGTCTACTCAACTTGATACTTTGACACCTCATACCACTATACAATTTTGCATCTTCCTCAAGTGCATCTTCCAACTTTGGTTGAATCCTTGAGTTGCAAGCTATTGTTCCATGTGTGTGGTGTCTTCATGTTTGCCTGAAATGTTTTTCAATTCAAAACATTAGATAAAGCAAATATTTCATGTGTACTGTATGTTTGGGACTTAAATCAAAAACTTGGTCAGGGAAGCTCATGACCTACACATGTTGTTTATAAGAAAATGGTTGCCAACGTCATGCATATGTTTCATGTTCATGGACAACTTAACGTTCAAACTTGTATAAGGTATATCTTGTGAGCATTATAATAAGTTTGGTTAAGGAGGATGTTTAATTTTTGACCTGTTATTTTTTGTATTTGATTCTATGTTTTAATTTATTTTGACAGGGTAAGAACGATGTTTAATTCTAGACTTTCGAGGCTTTGGCAGGGAGAAGCAGAAGTCTAATCATTTAATATTAAATATCATTGTTGTGAAGTTGTTTCTCCTTAAGTGTGAAAGTAAAACATTTCAATATGGAAATACTTGTCACATTCCATATGTGTCTTAGATTTTATGTGTTTTGTGCTTTGGAAAGCAGTCATGAAGAAGAATTGAAAACATAATCATGTTTTTGTTTTATAAGAATATGGTTGCCACTATCATATATATGTTTCATGTTCATTACCGACGAGTTAATCTTGTGGACGTGTCTAGTCCAATGTATATCTTGTGAACATCTAAATAAGTTGGATTAAGCAGGATGTTTAATGCTTTATATATTTATCTTTGCATTTAATTCTATGTTTGCAATTTACTTCTACATAAAAATGAGTTGTTGTTGCTCTTGTCATTTATTCTATAACATACTCTTCTTTACATTATTATTTTCTCTTGTCATATTAATTCTAAAGAGAAGTTTCCAAGACAACTTTTAGTCACACTATTTGTGATACTTTTATTTCAAAATTCTACTTTTTCTTGCCTACAGTGTTAAATTTTAAAAAAAGTGATGAAGAGAGATTGTTGGTCCATATAGCTTGCGCAGTGTTTTACCTTTCAATAAGAACCAAACATAAATTTTTGTTTCTCATGTCTTGAAGTGCTCATAACTCTATGTTGGATATAGTGTACCTAATAGGATTAAGAGTACGCGTGAAGTTTAATATCATTAACGCTTGTTTATACATTATGTCTCTTTGAATTTGTGTGTTTAGTACGACAAGTGTATATAAAAACAATAATTTGCCATAATTATAAAAAAAAAAAAACATAATTATAATTCAAATCATATTTAATATAAATATGATACACTACATCTAATTAATCTTAATGACATATTCATATTTAAACTAATATCATATAAATCTTAACTAGACAATGTAATTTGCCATGAGTAAAAAAAAAACACCATAGTTTTCATATATTTTATATTTTATTTGGTCGAGTAACCTTGGGAATAGGCTTACACATATATAAGTAGGGAGAAGTAAGAAAAATCTCAAATGAGTTTCCCAATTGAGTATATATCTAACTGAGTAACATCACTATTTACTAGCAGGACTGGCCCAAAAGATACAGAGGTATAAAACAAATTTTAATGTTTATAATATGAAATTATTTATGGGTTTTTTTTTGAAATTTTATAAAAAATAAGGATAATACTATTGACATTTTACAACATAAAAGATTAAATTGTCACTTAAAATTAAAATAAATGACCAAATCGGAAAAAAAAATAAAGGACTAAAACATTAACTGAAATTAAATTGAGAGACTACGAGTGGTAATTAGCCTTTAAAATAAATAAACTAGCTATATATATAATACAAAAATTATTATAATTTAAATTTTATAATAAATAATTTATTTAGTTAAAAATAGAAAGAAAAAAAATGTCAGATTGATAAATTTTAAATTAGTAAAAAAATTATT
>JBBPBT010000811.1:3088687-3098863 GCA_037974875.1 Cicer bijugum | reverse complement strand
TAATATTTATGAACTATAAATTATCATCTAATTTTACAAAACAATGTTTTAATTACTAAATGGGTCAGATAGCTTCTCCAGAAGGCTATCACAATAAATTTTTTTGAATTAATTTGATGAAATTTATTTTAAAAAATATAAAACATGTGAGTTTTTTTCAAAATTAAATGGATATTAGTGTCATATAAATATTAAATATAATTTCATGAAAGGTAAATGGAATTTCCTCTACTAATAATAAAATAAATGTTGCAGTTTATTCAAAGGTATATTTTATTTCTTTTGCTTAAAAAAAAAAGAAAGAAATATTGAAAGATGATTGAACATCAAAACTTGATACTATATACTATAGGGATGTAAAAGAAGTTAAAAAGGTGTGGCAGAGAAAATAGGTCCTTCTTGTGTTAACTCTGCAGCTACCGAGTAGTCATTTTCATTGTTTCATTTGAGACCCTTTTTCTCTTGCTTTTTCCTTTGCTTTTTGTTTTCTTCCTGACTTCATCCTTTCTCATGCAATGTTACTTTTTCCTTCCCCCTTTGGTCCCACACTAGTAATATATTTCTTTGATGCAATGTAAAAGAAAGTGAAAACATTTTTTTTAATGAAATATATGTTATATTAAATATAATAATTAATTTTATAAGTTTTATTTAAAAATTTTAATAAATTTTTTCATTTTTTTAAAAAATAATAATAACATTTTGATATTTTTAAATATAAAAAAATAAATTCTCACTTAAAATTAAAATAAGGAGTCAAATTGAAAAAATAAAAAATAAATTATTAAAACGTTAACTGAAATTAAATTAAAGAATCGCTGATGTTATTTAATCTATAATTTAACTTTTTGTTTTACTCAAAATTTAAATAATTCAATAAAATATACTTCCATCTGTTATTAATTTTTAGTCATTTAAGAAAAAAATTTCTTATGATTTTTGTTATTTTAGAAACTCAAGTTACAATTATTGATATTTTTTATTTTGTACCTTTCACAACTCAAAAATATGTATTAAATAAATTTTGTTTTTATTTAATAAATAAAGAATAATAAAACAAAATCTGTATAAATTGATTATTTTTAATATGTATGTCTAAAATTAAAATCAACAAAGTTTAAAGACAAAGGAGTACATTAATAGTTAAATTTTAAGTTTAAACTACACTATCATATAAAAAAGAAAAGGTAAAAACAAAAAACTGCTAGCAGAAAGATGCTTTGCCAAATTCCAATAGTCTCGTCCCATTATTTAACGTTTTTGGAAGAATCAAAAGAATATGTTACTAAATATTAATTTACTTACCAGCCACCTGTACGGGCAGGTCCCTAAAAAGGGAAAGACACCCATATATTCCCCTTTTCTTAATTTTGCATTAAAATGTCACAGTTCGAAAAAAAAATATAGAAATGCTCTTTTTTTTTTCCCTAGTTGTTGGTCGTAACCTGGGGATGCGATGAAGTGAGCAAAATGAACATGATGGTCGCATCTTGGGGATGCGACCTCCTGTTGGCAAATTTCCAGCTTTTTTTCTCCCCATTTTGCCCTTATGTATGGCATATATATTATATATTTTTTTATTATATATTTTTAAATTAATAATTACATGATTATATCTAATTAAAATAATAAAAATATTTAATTTATTAATATTATATAATTATAACTAATTATAATAATAAAAATAATAATAATAATAATAATAATAATTACAATAGTAATAATAATAATAAAATTCTATTAATTTAAAAAAATACATTAATTTATTAATATTATATAATTGTTAATAATTATAATAATAAATAGAATAATAATAATAATAATTACAATAGTAATAATAATAATAAAAATAAAATTCTATTAATTAAAAAAAAATAATAAAATAAAAATTCTATTAATAAAATAAAAATAATAAATACATTAAATTAAAAGAAAATATACATTAAATAAAAGAAAAAAATGCTACAAATAAAAAAAAATAAAAATTAATTATGTTACTCTAAATGACCTCCAGTTCCACATCTACGCGGTCGTCGAACTCGTCTAGCCCTTTCGACAATTTGAGGCTGTTGTGGTTGATCCACATTGTAATCTGTTTGTGGATTAGAACCACTACCACCTGTTTCCGCATCATTTTGAGTATCGACATTATACATAGAATCAAAAGCTGCATAAGCCGACTCGGGAGTTGTGCAATGAGTACCAAACAAATTAAAGAAAATTCCGCTGTCAGTCGGATTAATGGGTGTTGGTATTGTTGGCACTGAAGGAACGTAATATTGAGTCGGTATATCTGCAGGTTCGTGAATATGTTGTGGTGATGATAAAGACGGTGTTTGGTGCATGGTATTTTGTTGTGGGATTGATTGAGGCATAGAGTGAACATCAGGATATGTTGAAGGTCGCAAACGTGGATCACGCAAGTATCTTTCCACAGATATATATAATTTAGTGTGATGTGTGAACCAATTCATATATTCTTGAGTGTGGCATAAAAGACCTTGAACGTGTTGACCTTGTAATGTGTAATTATGACGTTCATTCCAATGTTGAATCTCATTTTTCCAAACCACACTCCAATTATCATCGGTGCCACGCCTCATGTCGACCTCATGGTAGAGCGTCATATCTTCTGGAGGTTGCGGAATCTGCTGATGAAAGTCGAATTGAAGTGCAACTCTATCTGCATGATGTTTTTCGACAATATGATAACAGTGCAGATAGGTACATGCAGTCCAAGTGTTGATCTCTTGTTCGGGTACCTCGTGTTGGAACCCGAGATACGGTCTCCAAAGAAACTGAATGTTAAAAAAATAGAATAAAGTAAATATTAAGAGATATAAAAAAAAATTAAATTGTAACTACATGAGAATGAATATGAATGTATTACTTCATGAACCATCATATGATCGATAGTATTCTGGTATCCTTCTATATCATTGTGAGGAACTTTACTGAAATTTAGACCCCCGGAATTAAATCTGTCAAATATATAAAAAAGAAGTATATAATAAAATTAGTAATACGGTAAATAATAAATTTTAAAAAATTAAAATATATAAAAATTATGTGCAATAGTTACCTTTGTGCAAGTGGAAATATCCATGCATTGGGTGAATTCGGAGCAACACAAGTCAAACGATACCATGCCCAATTTTGCAACAACAATGCACATCCTCCCATCGACATTACATCGGGTTTCGTAGCAAGGCATAATTCTCTATAGAGTGTTGCTAAAACTGCCGAACCCCAACTATAATTGGATGCATTATTTAAATCGCCCACCATTGAAAGATATTTTAGATGTACACGGTTATTGGATTTGTCTGGCATCAACAATCCTCCAATCATACGTAATATATATGCTCGACATGATGCTTGTTTTTCTTCTTCAGATGCGTTTTCCCCAACATTGTCAAAAGTATCTTTAAGCCATTTTAATTTAATAAAATTACCCTTTGTTGCTCCCTCAGGTGGGATAACTCCTAAATATTCTTCACAAACGTGTTTCACATTCACAAAATTTGAACCACTCACAGGAAAACCAGACACTTTTAATCCTAAAATATAGTAAACATCTTCTAAAGTTATTGTGCACTCACCTATTGGGAGATGAAAAGTATGTGTTTCTGGTCTCCATCTTTCAACCAACGCAGTAATCAAACCGACATCGATCTTGTAATTTCCAAGTTTGATCACTTCACCAAATCCAGCTTGTTGCAAATACGGTAATATAGCGTCATTCGGTTTTTTGTTGACATGACCATGACATTTCAATTTATCCTTCGATGGAATCTGAAATTAATAATATATAAAAATAAATAAACAAAAAATATTCAACAAATAAAATAAGACATTAATATAAAATAAAAAATAAAAAATTAACAACATCTAAATTAATAAAATAAGACATTAATATAAAATATAAAAATTAATAAACAAGACAATAATATAAAATATATAAGACCAGCCATTAATATAAAATATAAAATATAAAATTAATAATATATAAAAATAAAATAAATAAGACATTAATATAAAGTATAAAAATTAATAAACAAGACAATAATATAAAATATATAAGACCAGACATTAATATAAAATATAAAATATAAAATAAATAAATAAGACATTAATATAAACAAGACAATAATATAAAATATATAAGACATTAATATAAAATATAATATAAAATTAATAATATAAAATTAATAAAATATAAAAATAAAATAAATAAGACATTAATATAAAGTATAAAAATTAATAAACAAGACAATAATATAAAATATATAAGACATTAATATAAAATACTTACAAATGTTTCAATGTATCGACTATCACCTCTATGATTTTGAGATAATTCCATGACTAAAGTTGAAGAAAATGTGTTTGAGATTAAGATGAAGGAAGTATGTTTGATGATGGTTGAGTGTTTGATGATAGTTGAGGCTGGGATGAGGTGTATATATAGGAAATCGCAGGGCCAGGTTGCGATCCTCAGCATACCTTCCATCTCAATATACCTTCTATCTCATCATACCTTCCATCTCACTATACATTCTATCAATTTCATAATCATGGCTTCTGAACAAGTTATATGTATTGTTTATTACAATGGTTCAATTGTCGATGGAGTTGAAGGGAAAACATTTGTAAGTGATTACAAAAAGGCGTTCAAAGTACATTCTAGCAGCAACCTTGCTCGTCTAAAGAATGTCATTAAGAAAAAATTACAGTTCGACGACAACGTGACGATAACTGATATAGTTTATCGACACCTTGTCTTCTTTGGTGAAAATACAACCAGATTTGAATTGATGAAGGTTTGTGATGACGAAGATGTTCAACTCATGTTTGATGTTTATGCACAATGGTCACAACTTGGCACCATTGAGCTATACATTACATTTGAAAGTGGTCCTACTTCAACAAATCAACCATCAACCTCAAACATGCCTAATCCCAACTACATCCCATCACAACACTATGAACCATACTCTAGTCCTTATCAACCCGACATATATTCTCCATCACAACACTATGAACCATACTCTAGCCAAAATGAACAAACTCAACATGTCCACAATGTCTCCCAACAACTTCATCACGAATCTCTCCCAACAAGTCCACAATGTGATCTTCCACTTAGTGTCCATTATAATATCAACGACGAAGAATTAAGTTATTATAGTGAAGATGATGAAACATACTTCGATGAATCATCTGGTGATTCTGATTATGATGATGTTGATGAAGATATGGAAGCAGAAGATCAATCTATCCCACCTGTATTCGATCCACCATTCTACATGAAGAACATCAGTTTATCCACCGCAAATCAACCAACTGAATTTGATCACATGTTCATTGACGAAGTCCCAAATTTAGGCGGTACTCTTGCAGTTGGAATGAAGTTTCAGAACAAGGATGAATGTGTACATGCAATCAAGCGGTATCATCTAAAACAATCATTGAATTTTGTGGTGCAAAAATCAGATTCAGAAAGGTACGTTATTATTTGTTCACATCCAAATTGTTTGTTTAGATGTAGAGCTTCAAAACGCAAAAAAAGTGAATTGTGGATGATTGGGAAATTGATTGAGCCTCATACTTGCACAAATTCTGCACTATCACAAGATCATACAAAGCTCGATTCTAACATGATATGTGCAAGTATAATGCAAGTTATGAGGATGGACCCTTCAATCAAAGTGAAGGTCATTATTGCTCAAATTCAGTCTTTGCATAACTACACAATTAGTTATAGAAAGGCTTGGATTGGAAAAAATAAGGCAATCGAAAAAATTTATGGGAATTGGGAAGAGTCTTACAATCAACTTCCACGATGGTTATTAGTTATGCAAACATTTGCTCCAGGAACCATTATTAAAATGGATACAATACCAGCTTATAATGAACATGGTTTGATAAATGGTGTCACAATTTTTCATATACTATTTTGGGCTTACGTTCCATGCATATCTGCGTTTAAATTTTGCAAACCAATTGTACAAGTTGATGGAACTTGGTTATACGGCAAGTATAAGGGAACTCTATTGGTAGCAGTTGCACAGGATGGGAACGATAATATCATTCCCATTGCTTATGCTCTTGTGGAAGGTGAGACAAAAGAGGCTTGGAGTTTTTTTTTGAGAAATTTGAGATCACATGTCACTCCACAAGCCAACATTTGTTTGATTTCAGATAGACACGAATCTATCAAAAGTGCTTATAATGATTTGAATAATGGGTGGCAACATCCTCCATCAAAGCATGTCTTCTGCGTCCGACATATTTCACAAAATTTTGCAAGGGAATTTAAGGATAATGCTTTGAAGAAAAAGGTTATTTCTATGGGTAATAATTTAATTCTTACTTCTTATCATTACTGAAAAATTAAATTATGAACTTTTATAATTACTGTAATAATGCATTGTCTACTGTTTCAATACAGGTTACTCAATCAATCAGTCTACATATCGATACTACCGCAGAGAAATTGGCATCATAAACCCACAAGCTTTGAAATGGTTAGACAATATACCGCGAGAAGATTGGATTCAAGCATTTGATGGAGGTAGTCGTTGGGGTCAGATGACCACCAACCTTGTAGAATCGATGAACGCAGTATTAAAAGAACCACGCAACCTTCCCATCACTGCTTTGGTCCAATCAACATATTATAAAACAGGTACATTATTTCCAACCATGACAAAACAACATGCATCAATTTTAGCTTATGGTCAGGTATACACAGAACCATGCATGAGTTTTATGAAATCGGAAATACGTAAATCAAATAGTCATAGAGTCGATTGTTTTGATCGAAGCAACCATACTTTCATGGTCCACGAGACAGTTGTTCCAAAAGAAGGGCGACAAATTGGTCATTTCAGTGTAAATCTTCCTAATAAGTGGTGTGATTGTGGAAAATATCAAGCTAAACATATGCCTTGTTCACATGTGATAGCAGCATGTTCTAGCATAAAATATGATTATTGGAGCCTTATACCTAATGTGTACAAAGTGGAAACAGTACTAAAAGTATATAGTGAAGCGTTTCAACCGATACCAAACGAAGGATATTGGCCACAATATGAAGGTGTTAAGGTGTGTCACAATCCACTAATGCGGAGAGTCAAGAAAGGTCGCCAAAAGACCAAACGCATTAGAACAGAAATGGATACTACGGATAGAGTCCCAAGAAAGTGCGGATTATGTCGGGTATCTGGTCATACTAAGAAAAATTGTCCAAACGCTGCTGGCACATCTACTCAAAATTGATGTATTTTTTTCTTTTGATTTAATGTCATTTTATTTGAATGTATTTTAATGTTTTTTTTTCTTTTATTTTAATGTATTGTTATTTTAATGTATTGTGATTTTAATTTTATTACTAGAATTTTTTGTTTATTATTATTATTGTTATTATTCTATTTATTATTATAATTAGTAACAATTATATAATATTAATAAATTAAATATTTTTATTATTTTATTTAATTATAATCATGTAATTATTAATTTAAAAATATATAATAAAAATATATATAATATATATGCCATACATAAGGGCAAAATGGGGAGAAAAAAGCTAGAAATTTGCCAACAGGAGGTCGCATCCCCAGGATGCGACCATCATGTTCATTTTGCTCACTTCATCGCATCCCCAGGTTGTGACCAGCAACTGGGAAAAAAAAAGAGGACATTTCTGTATATTTTTTTAGAACTGTGGCATTTTGGTGCAAAATTAAGAAAAGGGGGATATATGGGTGTCTTTCCCCCCTAAAAATTGCACTATTTTTATGTATCTTCTTTAAAATTAGTCTTAACATTCTCTTCAAATAAATAGAATTTCACTTTCTTGTTTTACACAAAATTTAAATACTTCCATTAAATATACATCCATCCGTTATTAATTTTTAGTCATTTAAGTATTTTATTTTTTTATCATTATTTTTGTTATTTTAGAAATTCAAGATATAATTAATTATATTTTTTTTCATTTTGTTCCTTTAACAACCCAAAAATATATATTAAATAAATTTTATTTTACTTAATAAATAAATAATAAAAAAAATAAATTTAACATAAATTTTAATATGTATGTCTAAAACTAAAATCTGCAAAGTTAAAAGACGGATGGAGTACATTAATAGTTTAATTTTAAGTTTAAACAACGCTATCATATAATATAAAAAACGTAAAAACAAAAATCTAATAGCAGAAAGATGTCTCATCATTTATCATTTTTAAAAGAATCAAAATAATATGTTATTAAGTAATAATTTATTTATCAGCCACTTGTATGGGCAGCTCATAAAAATTGCACTATTATTATGTATTTATTTTGGAATTCGTCCTAAATTTCTCTTCAGGACGAATTATGGAGTATCTTCACCAATGTTCACTATATTAGCAACATTAGCAATGTTAAATTTATTTTGTTTAATTAGTGTGTTGAAGGATGCAATTTTGGGAGATGGTGGGTTTGGAGCATATGAGAAAATGGGATTACAAGTTATGTTGTGTGGTTTTTTGGTTCTCATTAATTTGCCTATATACCAAGGCCTTTTCTTAAGGAAGGATAGTGGAAAATTGCCAAGTTCTCTTGCCATTAAATCAACAACATTGGCTCTAGCTTTATTTATCTCTTTTAGATTTGTATGATAAAAATAAATACTTTATACTTTAATGTTCTTGTTTAATTGGAAGGATATTATTAGTATTGAACATGCAATTTTGTTTTTCTGTTTTATCTTCTAGTGAATTAAGTGTCAGCTTCGTTTGTGATTTTATTTCTTCTTAAAATATTTATTAAGTCTAGTTAATAAGGAGGTAATAAACATTTTAAAGTGAATATAGAAAATATTTGAAAAATTATAAAATAATTTTCAGTCTAAATATTAGGTAAGAAACACATATTTATTTTAAATTAAAAAATATAATTTTAAATTTTTATTTTCTATTTTCTATTTTTATTTCGTAAAATATTTTGAGGTGAACAATAAAAATAATAAAATTTTTAAAAAATCATTTTCGTTATTTCAAGAAAAACATTTGCATTAACTAACATTTTATGATCTGTTTGTAAAAATAATTTACCTAAAAATATTTGTTAAAATAAAATAAACACATATATTATTGTTCTTCAAATATCTTTATTAATACTAGCACCAGTAGTATTGATTTGTCTATAATAAAAAGTTATAACCAACCACATATACACAAAAAACTAGTAAAAAAGAACTCATATCTGAAGACAAAAGTAAAAGGACAAGATTGTTTCTTTAATAAAATAATTTAATTGGTCCAAATTAAAATACAAGGATAAGTAATGCAATCATCCACCCTCATTAATAAACTTTATTGAAAGGATAAGATTGAATATTTAATAGAACAAATTAATTAGTTCAAATCAAATTACAAGGATCATCAATATATCCTTCACAACCGTTAATAAATTATATTTAACAGTTTAGATTAAACAAAAATTCTCACACTTCCACTCATCAAATTAACTCCTTTAAAATCTCATGCGATATCTGTTTTACCAATCTCCGTCAAATATAAAATGAAAATGTAATAAACAAAACACCAAACACAAAACACACTACTTTTTTTACTCACCCTCTCCTATTCTACGTTTCTTTTTTATTCTTTCAAGACTTCATAGAACATTGCATGGTGTGAGTCTCCTCTCATCGTGACAAGTTTTTGTTTTTTGTTTTTTGTTTTTTTTTTTAACTTTTCACTCATTTGTAATGCACTACTTATTTAAAAATATTTCATGAACTCTTCAAAATCTTTTTTTTATCTAATTTTTTATGGGATGAAGATCCATTATTTTGAACCATATTCTACTTGAAGTAATAAAATTATCTCTCTTTCTAGTCTTTTAATTTTATTCTTGTAAACTCCATATATGTACTCGATTAAACCCTTCAATATATGCCTCTTATAATTCAGTATATGTTTTTCATTAATTTTTAATCTTGTTTGTTCCGTTAAGGAATTGGTTGTGATTTATATTTTGTAATAGATAAGATTTAGTTTAAATGTGCATCCTATCGTAATTTTATTAAAGAATTAATTTTGTTTTAAATATCTTAACTTTGATTTTGATTATCTACTATTATTATTTAATATTAATTTTGTTTTTCATCTTTACATTTC
>JBBPBT010000811.1:3074837-3088459 GCA_037974875.1 Cicer bijugum | reverse complement strand
AAAAAAAAGATAAAGGACTAAAACGTTAGCTGAAATTAAGTTAAGACTCTACAGGTAGTATTTAGCCTAAAATATAAATGTGATTTTAAAATAAATGTGTTTAATATAGCGTTTGAAAAAAGAAATTTTATAATTATATTCTATAAGAGTGTAATTTTATTTAATGTATATTCAATTAATAAACTATATTAAAAGGACAATTTAATTTTTAATAAAATAATTTGATTGGTTTAAACTAATCCAAAAAAAATTATAATTGCAACATTTACAACCGTTGATCTAATTATATTTAATAGTCTACATTAAAGCTCTTTTCCTCCCACACTCCCACTCATTAAATTAACTCCCTTAAAATTTCATAAAAACATATCTTATTTTTTCAATCTCCATTGAATATAAAATCAAAAAGCTAAAAACAAAACACTAAACATAAACACACTACTTTTTTTACTCACCCTCTCCTATTCTACATTTCTTTTTCACTCTCTCCTATTCTTCATTTCTTTTTTATTCCTTGAAAACTTCAGAGAACATTGCTTGGTGTGAGTCTCATCTCTTCTTGACATGAGTTTTTTTTTATATTGTTTTTTTAACTTTACACTCATTTGTAATACGGTACTTATTTATAAATTTTAATCGACTATTCAACTTCAACTTATTGCAAAAAAATAGTTTTTTTTTTATCTATTTTTTTATGGGATAACATTCATTCTTTTGAACCATTTTCTACTTGGAGTAACAAAATTATCACTCTTTCTAGTCTTTTAATTTTATGAATGAATAGGGTTTTATTTACTTACTCTTGTATTCATATTATTTTAACTCATATAAAGGAAAGGGTTTTTTCTTGCTTACATTGGTGAACTATATACATTAAGTCAAATAAAAAATGTTTGTAGTGTTTAACTATTTAATTACTGTTAACTTAAGTCTAATCATGAAACCCTATATGACAATAATAGTAGTAGTTCGCTGTTCATGTTCTATGATTTCTTACCCTCTCATCGAATCCAAAATATACATTGTTCTCGATTATTTTTTTATTACATTCTTGAAAGAAAATTATTTAAATAAAAAATATAATCAAAAGAGAAAGAGGTGATGCCAGTTTCTCAATATCAACAAATTAAAGATATTTTAATAATATATTACCGTTATTTTACTAATGTATAGTTATTATTTATAAAAGAAAAATTAAAAACTTTAGGGGATGTCCCGCTTCTGAGAACAGGGTAACTTAATAGAGACAGGGGGTCGCGCGGCCATAAAAAAAACTTCAATTTTCTCTTTCTTCCTTTCTCCTCTCTTTCGAGACTTCCTCTCTCTCCCTTTTTCTTACAAGTTACAACCTTCCTCTCTCCCTCCTCCAGAATCAGATTCAGGAATCACAACAATTGCGCTGCCGCGCCTCAGATTGCGTCTCTGCTCCTCTGGCAGATCAGGAATCAATCGCTACTCTATTCGTTGCGGGTCTGCGACCGCCTCTGCCTGACTGCAGTTGGCTCTCGCCTCTCTGTTCGCAGCAATTTCATCTGTCTCCAGATTGCTTTGCTGCTTTGCTTAAAAGGTTCGGATTTCTATTTTGTTAGTGCTGATTTTTGTTAGTTAATTTTGATATGAAATTCTGTTAGTTGGAATTGTTGCTCCTCTGTTAGTTAGTTCGTTTTGATTTCAATTTTTTTAGTTCGTCGCTCCTGTGCTAGTTTTGAGTTCTCCATGAGTTTTACCTATCCTAAGAAGCAGTACCTCGTATTTTTGTGTAATTCTATTTTTTGCTTATGTTGTTCGGTTAACATGAAATTTAAAGCTTATTTTGTTAGTGTTGAGTTTGAAGCTTTGATTTGGAGTTTCAATTAGACGATAGAGTTTTTGTGTTGCAAGTAAGGAGTTTGATTTTATGTCAATATAAAGTGTTTGAGTTTTGTTAGATTTTCGTTTGAGTTTTTTTTGTCCATATAAAGTAATTTAGTTTTGTTGTTGCAAGTTGTTTTACGTTTCCTAAATTATTTGATACTTCACCTTATGTTTATTGCAATTTAATTTTTTGCTAATAATATTATTTATATATTATATTTTTATGTCGGCCACCCCAAATTTTTTTATCAAGCTCCGCCGCCACTATCCGAGAAGATCCGCCACTCAACACATTTATTAATTTAAATATTGATTATGAAAAAAATTGGATTTTTTTCTTCTATAGTTAGTCAGACAGGGGTTTTTAATATATGATTGAGACCTTGACATGTATAAAAATTAAAATAAAAAAAGTATTTTAACCGAGATCTAAAACTAAGACTTTATCTGCCTCATGGTCCAATGTAAAAATTTGCTATTGTAGCTCATAAAGATATTAATTTTCCGTGGCAGGGGTTAATTTCTTTTTCTTTTTTTTTTTTTTTTTTTAAAGAATCAGTATTATTTAGTTAAAGAGATCATAAACCCTTAAACCATAAAACACCGCAGCTCCATCAGCTCCATCTCCTTTTTTAAATTTTTATTCCCCTCTCCCATAGCATTGCGGACGCGATAGTCGCCACTGCAAAAGGCAACGCACAAAGAATTGCGTCGCAACTGAAGCGGTGCCATTGTAGGTATAGTTTGGTGTGCATGTTTGTTTTGTGAATTATAAAGATAAAGATTTTTTCTACAAATTATAGAACAAGTGAAATAATCATCCCTAACATTGTTGTTTTGATTCAAAAGACCGATTTACTAATTTTAATTTTTTTTTTTAAAATTCAAATGTTAGTAATTTATTGGTTAAGTTTTCTGGTTTGAATCCAACAGGTCGAGTCCTCTTCTTAATTAAAGTATTTTGATTCATGTGTCGATTATGCTATTAAATTTCAAGTCAGGTCTGTTTGAAAATTTGGGGAAATATTAATGTCTTATGTAGAGTTTGGTTTTAGTATAGAGAAAAAGCTCCAAGTCCAATTTGTTCGGAAGAAGCGTCATGGTGAGCATCACATTAACTAATTAAGCACTTTTTGTTGGTTTGAAGGGATAAGCTCTAATTTTATTTTTTTTAGAAAAAAGGGATAAACTCATTATTATTACATATACTGATATAATATATAGTCACCCTCTTTTTAGAATTGTTTCTGCATGAACCCTTGCCGGGTTTGGAACAAAAAATTGATAAGAAAGCGAAACTTGAGTCATTTCACGATCTGGGATGCGATTCCTCTCGATCCCACAAAGATTTTGCCCATAATGTGTGATCTTGCATATGATTCCAATCGCAATGAACAAGTAAGATTGTAACATGGTACGATCTTACAAGTTAGATTGAGGTTTCAATAACATTGTTTACAAGTTTTTTTTTTCTGGTTACACTGTTAGGATGCTGTTGAATATTATTACTTGTGTCTGCACTTTATAAAGTTTAAACTTTCATATTATTATGGCACTCGACACCTAAATGCACTAACAATGCATGAATTGTGTTCATTTTTTTTTTTTGGTTCTCAGTTCATAGTTTTGCTCTTGGATTCGATGGGTACTGAGTTTGAAACAATTGAGGGACGAATAACATCTATGCTTTCGCATCTGCAGTCTGAATATGGCATCCTTGAAAGATTGGTATACAAGAATAAGAACCAGCACCGCCGCTGTTCCTATTTCCAGCATCTTTTGAAGGTATGCACACTATAGTTTAGTTTTTCTGAAGTCAGTGTTCAATGATGTGAAATTGCTTAGTGTTGGAAAATTTTGTGGAAGCTTTTTTCCTCTGTTTTATTTTTTTTAAGAGTAATTGAATTTGTGTGGAAATTTGAGTGGAAAATGTGTAGTTACAATTGCTTTTGCATGTATGCAATGTGTCTTAATAAGTAATTCTGGGTTTTGTGTGGTTTGATAATTATTAGGTGAGGAGGGATTTAAAGCTTCTGCAATTGGCAAACTTGGAGGAGCTTGTAATATCGTGTTTCTTTGTTATCAAAGGAGATAGACCAAAACAGAAGATTCATCTTTTAGAGAGGTACGTTTATATTATTTCTTTAAGCTTCTTTGGACTTTTCCAAATTTTATGTGCAAAGATTCAATTTAGATATCAAATCAATATAACTGAGGATGTGACATGATTGTGTGTTTGAAACATGTAGAGTGATTTTCCTGTTGATATTTCATGCATTTCATCTCTTACCATTGTTTCACGTAGAGCATCTTTTATGGAGGTCAAGAAAAAAAAATGCATATAATTCCACTGAAGGGGTAGAAAACCTGCATGATTTGAGGATTTTTTTTACCACTTTTTCTTTCTCTTTTTCATTCATGGGTTAGGTTTATGTCCCCTCAATTGTTTTTCTTTTCTTTTTAATAAATTTTTAGCTTAAAAAATAACTGATATCAACACACCTTAATGACTGAATGAAAGGGGGGAAAACTAGTTACCATATGGGGCTAGGACAATGATACCGATACCATACTATAACACAAAATAAAGAAAGAAGTATGTGAGTATGGATGTTACAATACTATAACACAATATTTCAGTCCTCTAAGAAATGGATCAGTCTCTTGCATAATTTAACAGGATTGCAGTCTTGCTACTTTCTTGCCCTTTATTTTGTTATTGCCTTCTGAACTATGTTTCTGCCGGCTTTTCTTCATCAATATGTGATGTTACTATTCGTCTGGTCTTGTGTTGGTAATAATATTGTCTACTTACTGTTCCACAACAGCTTGAAAAGGAGAAAATGCAACGATGAAAGGCATAATTTTTTGGAGCGTCTTTTAGGATCTGCACGACTACTAGCAGAGGTGAAATTGCAGATATATATATATATATATATATATATATATATATAAGATAATCTCTTGCTGTTTTCAATACTTCATATAAATAATTAATTAAGATCATTGTGGTTCAACTGTGCTGGCTCATAAGTTGTTCCCTCTTCCCATGCATAGAGTATGACTATGAGGATTCGACACAATAATTGATGCTAATAGTCACTTGGCTATTATGGGGTGCCTAAGTCCCACATCGAGTAGTATAGGGTGCCCGAGTCCTTGGGATACCCTCCCTTTAAAGCTAGCTGGGAAGAGTGAAATCATCTAAATACTTCACTGAGCATCCCATACTACTTGTTGTGGGACTTGGGCACCCCTTACTACTGTGAGGATTCGACACAATAATTGATGCTAACAGGCACTTGGCTATTATGGGGTGCCTAAGTCCCACTTCGAGTAGTATAGGGTGCCCAAGTCCTTGGGCTACCCTCCCTTAAAAGCTAGCTTTCAGATGGGAAGAGTGAAATCACCTAAATACTTCACTGAGCATCCCATACTACTTGTTGTGGGACTTGGGCACCCCTTAATACCCAAGTCACTAACTTACTATCAGATTCTAATTGGGTTTTTTTCGCTATGCATTGGAACAGATTTAGCATTGGATTGCTTATTTCTTCTTGAGTCCTTTCGCTTATTTTAATCGATGTTCTGTTTTGCCATGCAGATGGTTGAACCAATATTGAAGGCTGCAACGTATCCTTCTGCTAATATCATGTGATCTACCCATTTCATGTGGTTTCTTTTGTAATGATTTGTTCATTTTATACTATATGCTCAGGGTTTAGTTGATTCATCATAGCTTGATCATGGTATAATAAGGAATATTAAACCTTTCTCATTTACTTCATAAAATACATACCTGTTGATCGTACCAAATGATACAAAATGCATATTTATATGAGTTTATTGTTTGTTTTTTTCGTTTTTGTTTCCTGTAATTAAGATACCATCTGAACAGTTTTTGGACTTTACATGATTAGTTTTAGACAGTGTTAATCTGTTATATATTTTCTTTATCTGTCCCAAAATCATCTATGTGCTCTGCCATTCCCCTTGATATTGGTTTGTTGCCCTCTCCATGTCTTATTTTATACTTGATAACCTCAAATTTTGGAACTAAACTTAAAACCCTCAACATTTTGAATTTATGAAGCATTTTCTCTGCATGTCTTAGCTGTCTACTGTGATATTAGTCTATTATTTTATCCTCAAGTTGTATTTTCTTTTTGTCATTATATACTCTGTAATAATAGAACATACAATCACTTACAATTTGTTACTATGATTAGCGCCAGTATCATGTAGTGCATACTTCTAGAACATCTTTTTTGAGTAATCTGTAAAGATCTTCATATAAAATTTCTTTCCTTGACTTTATAATAGTGAGATATCTGTATTGTTTGCTCGATCCTTTTTCATGGGACTTTCTGTGACAATTATGGCTTTGCTAGCGCGTCTACGAGTTTTAGTTCAACAAGTAAGTCTCCCATGTTTTATGTATTATATTTAATCAAGGTTTCATCACAGTTAACTTGGAAGCTGTTTAATGTGGACACGAATGGTGAGGTTATTTGTAAATCAGCTATGAAGTACTGGTGATATTATTTAGTACTGTAAATTTAAATAATTTGTGCTATTTAAGATGTTATGTTATATCTCTCTCTGTGATGTGCATTTATCTTGATTGAGCTTTTTACTCTCCCTGTGCAGATATTGCTTGATGTTGTTTATTTGTTCAACATGGTTTCTTCTCTGTCTAGAAATAAGCAATCAGTAAAAATTACTCATGAGCGAATAGAGGTTAGTTTGTAGTTGTACCACTAAATTTGCTGCTATATATACTTATGCATAGACATGAGTATGTATCGAAAATAATAATTTATATGCTAATCTATTTTTACTTCATCTGTTCTGATGTATATCACTGAATCAGGTTTTTAGAGAGTTCTACCCTGTTAGTGATGATTATATTACATTAGAGTGTGTCTGGAAATCAGATAAGTATATATTACATGAGAGGAAGCATAAAAGAGAGAGTGAAAGTCGAGGCGAGGACTCTGGTGGAAATCTTTGTGTTCAAGCATCAAGTGTCAACTATAATACTATCGAGTCTATTCTTGGGGGTAAGAACCATGATGTGCTTAGTTCTGCTATTCCATCATCACTTCGTGTTCTTTAATTTTATATTTAATATTTAATTTAATTGTTTCGTGCATTGTTCAGTTGGTAATTAGTACAATAAATGTCTTGTATTCAATAGTGTTAACAAACTAGAGTTTGAGAAAAGGAGAGAAAGTGTTTAGAATCTTAAAACTGATTGTTATTCTGATTCTTCATGAAGTACAACATAGTATTTATAGTTTTATACAATAGTTGAATATCTAGAAGCTACATATTAGTTTTGTTAGTTAACACAATGCTAGCTAACTGTAGATCTGTATCTGCTACTTCCCAACAGAGTTCAATAAAAATTACAAAATTAACTAATAGAAGCTTAGACTGAATCCATATTATTTCTGATACAATAATAGCTTGACTCCTGTACTTGGCTTCTAAAATAGAGTGAGATAAATGTTTTTATGGGGAGATGATTTCCGATGTAATAATTAGACTTGCAGCTCCCACCACAATCTAAAGTCCATTCAGTGCTCCACGTTTTCCCAGTTTAAAAAGGGAAAGAGAATGGAAGGGCAGGTTGAAGAGAATGTGCTAGATCGAAAGTATTACAATGCATGGTGGGACTACGGACCAGGTGTTGATTAACTGGTGCAACAAACAAGCTGGACTTCTGATTTGGAGTCAATTTTCAAACTTCAACTCTAAGGCTCTGTATGGGAGTTTGGAGGGTGGGAGAGTAGAGGAAAAAATAGAAAAAAAATTCACCTTTTTTGAAAGCATGTTTTTGTAGAGAATGATAAATGAATGCTTATGATTAATATATTTTAATATTAAGAGTTATAACAACATAGATTGGATTTGAAGGATCCTGGGGAGAAGGGGGGAATAATGTATTGTTAGTAACTTAGTAACTTAGCCCTCCCCTTCCAAAGTCCTCAATTCTTTCCATTTCATCATTCCTTTTTTTCAAAATCCTCCCTACTCTTAAACTCCCAACGAACATACCCTAAGGATCCCGGGGAGAAGGGGTGAATATCATAATGTTAGTAACTTAGTAAGTAGTTAATAATTGCAGCCCATTAGGGTTGGCCCAAAACCTTATATTAGTCGGTACCCTCCATTTCTCTTTATAAGCAAATTTTTTGATGTATTTAGTCCAAAATTTGGACCAAATACATTAACACTTTTGCTTATAACTAGGAACGGAGAAAGTACATAATTAGCAAATAGATAAAAGGAGGCTATAACAATGCTGAGCAGCTCTTGGCATTTCCGAAACTGGAAAACCTTGAGCATCAGCTTGATGGCGAACGGGTTTATCCTCTTTATTCTTTTCTTTTTCCCAATTAAAAGTTAAAATTCAAGTCTACTAACATTTTCTCTTTCCTTTGCTAGTTACACTGATCACCCTTATATCCTAAGGTAACAGTAATTTCTGATGCCATTAAACATGTTAAATTGTGTCTTGTGCAGATGACCAACTTGTCCCAGAGAAAGGTGAAGTAGATGCTGCTCTCAAAGAGGATTCCCCTCATGTTAAGGATATGAATATTGATTTGGCGAATACTGATTTGCTGACAAGCTTGTCGAAATTTGATGATGTTAAGGAGACCGTGTTTAGTAGTGAGGAAGGAGGACAAAATCATTGTGCCGCAAAAGTCTCTTTCTGTGAATCTTCACCAGAGGGTGGCTCACATGCATTACCACAGTCTTCAACCAGTGGCAAATTTTATTCCAGTTCGAAGAAAGTTGCATTTGTGTCAATAAAGAATCCTACATTAGTGCCAGAAAGTGTACAAAGTAGTATTTCTGTGTTAACTAGCAATGCCAAGGCTAAGCCATTTCATTTCATTGGAAATGAAAGTGCTCCAACAAAAGATGACAAAACGGATTCACTTGCTAGTATACTTACTAATGTAAATGCAAAGGATAGTATTTTTTAAAAGCTGCTGTTTCAAATGCAAGAATATTGAAAATTCAAATTCAAAAACATTGAAAATGACTTAATTATTGATGATGAAACTTTTGGTGGTAACATCACATTAGGAAAACTTTGATTTAATATGAAAGGCATTAACATCAACCCGGAGAATGAGCTATCGTTTGGAGAAACTATTTCATGAATGTTATGTGTTTTTTATTAGTATTATTATGTCTATTCAGTATAGACTGATTAACAAAAACTTCATGCTAATGATCAATCATCAACCCAAAGGCCAAAAAATATAAAATAACGTAGTTCAAAAGTTATCATAATGCAAACAACTATGTAGCAAAACTGGCATATAATGGGAACAAACTAATCATGCTCTCTGCACTGAAAAATTAAGCATGAGTTCTTTAATTTAGCATTGTTCGTACATCTTTTGCTGAATTGAAGTTCCACATCGGTGGTATTCAAAGAAACTTATCGGATGCAACGCCCACATGTTGCACTATTGCATAGACTTGGGTTTGGCACACCTACTGAACCCAATATCAAGTTTTGTAATTTATTATAACTAGACGGTAACATGTGCATTGTGCACGTATATTTTAATTTATTTAATTTAAATAATATTTTTTTAAAAAAATTAATATGAAATTTTATGTTTTAATTGTCAAATGATTATTAATAAAATAGTTATATTAAAATAATATATATTCAATTTTATCAATGTAATTTACAAAAGAAAATCTATTTTTGTCAAAAATAGTATTAAGATTCGTGTCTTGATTTATTAATCTAAAGAGAATAAAAACTTTTTTTTTTCACAATCATTTATACCTAAATTACAATTATTCATACTTATGAATATGATTAAATTTCTCATACAATATAATTTTTTCACATAGTTAAAATTTCAAAATAAATAAATAAATGATAATAAAAATTGAATAATAATAACAATTAAATGAAAAGAAATTTATATTGCTAACATGAAAATTAAAATACATGAAATTTGGAAAAATAAAAGACATCAAATTTATATCAATGATATCCACCTAAATGACCCCCAGCCCCACATGTAGGGTGTCTTCGAACTCATCTAGCTCTCTGAGCAAGTTGTGGTTATTCCGGTTGATCCTCATTTTGATCATTTTCTTCAATGTAAGTTCCTCATAATGACATAGAAGGATATCAAAAAACAATTGATCACATGATGGTTGAGGAAGTAATATATTAAATCATATTTATTTGAATTTTGTAAATATTTTATTTTTTATACTTGTTATAATTAATTTAGCTTATTTTTTACATGTCAGTTTTATTGGAGACCTTATCTCGGGTTCCAACATGAAGTTTCAGAAGAAGATAGGGTCACTTGGACTGTATGTACTTATCTATTCTATTTTCATATTGTTGAAAAACATCATACAGATAGAGTCGCACTCCAATTCGGTTTCCATCAACAAATACCACAACCACCAGAGAATATGAAATCGTATCATGAGGTCGACATGAGGCATGAGATTGATGATAATTGGAACTGGGTATGGAGAGAAGAAATTAACCATTGGAACGAGCGCCATAATTACGTGTTGCGAGGTAACATCGTACAAGGTGTTTTATGTCATAGCATAGAATATATGATTTGGTTTAAACAACACACCAAATTGTTTATATCTGTAGAACAATATCTCCGTGACCTCCGATTACAACCGCCAACATATCCTCGTGTGCAATCGACCTCCCAATCAACCCCACAACAACAACACACAACAGGACCGTCTTCATCAACACCTCACATACATGTCGCTACTGAAGTTCCATTTTGTGATCCACCACCATCTCAGTATTACGTTCCGTCAGTGTCAGAAATACTAACACCCGGTTATCCGACCGAACATGAGTTATCTATAATTTGTTTGAAATTCAGTGCACAACTCCTGAATCGGTTTATGCTGTATTTGATTCGATCTATAATCAACAATCTCAAAATTTAATGAAAGCAGGTGTTAGTGGTTTTAACCTATCTACAACTTACATTGAAGAAAATAATCAAAATGATGATCAACCAGAAGAACCACAACTTGCTCAGAGAGCTAGATGAGTTCGAAGACACCCTACATGTGGGACTGAGGGTCATTTAGGTGGACATCATTGATATAAATTTGATGTCTTTTATTTTTCCAAATTTCATGTATTTTAATTTTCATGTTAGCAATATAAATTTCTTTTCATTTAATTGTTATTATTATTCAATTTTTTTTATCATTTATTTATTTATTTATTTTGAAATTTATAATATAATATATATAATTTATAATATAATTTTAAATATAATAAGTATTTATTATCATAATAACAATAATAAAAATATAACATTTATTTATAATTTATTAATGTATTCTTTTAATTTATTATTAGTATTTTTATTTTTTAAATAATTAAATTAATAATATAATTTAATTTAATTATAATAATTTTTAATTATACATATAATAATAATAATTAAATTATAAACTTTATTTACAAATTTATTAATATATTTTATTTTTTAAATAATTAAATTAATAATAATAAACAATTTTTCAAAAAAAAAAACAAAAACAAAATGAGCCATTCGTGTAGGAGGTCGCTTCCCCAGAGAAAGACTTCATGTTGAGTTTAAAAAATGTGGTATTTTGGGAAAAAAATTTCAAACTGTGGTATTTAGGGAATTTTTGTTCAAAAAGAGGATATTTGGATAAAAAACTGTTATTAACACATGTAAAAGAAAGTGAAAACATGTTTTTTTTAATGAAATATATGTTATATTAAATATAATAATTAATTTTATAAATTTTGTTTAAAAATTTTAATAAATTTTTTCATTTTTTAAAAAATAATAATAATATTTTAATATTTTAAAATATAAAAGATCAAATTCTCATTTAAAATTAAAATAAGGAGTTAAATTAAAAAAAATAAAAGATAAATTATTAAAACGTTCACTGAAATTAAATTAAAGAATTGTTGAAGTTATTTAATCTATAATTTAACTTTTTGTTTTACTCAAAATTTAAA
Source organism: Cicer bijugum (assembly GCA_037974875.1). NCBI lineage: Eukaryota > Viridiplantae > Streptophyta > Magnoliopsida > Fabales > Fabaceae > Cicer > Cicer bijugum. The sequence goes on along the minus strand of JBBPBT010000811.1, from coordinate 3,076,557 downwards.
TAATTCAATAAAATAAACTTCCATCTGATATTAATTTTTAGTCATTTAAGGAAAAAAATTTCTCATGATTTTTGTTATTTTAGAAACTCAGGTTACAATTATTGATATTTTTAATTTTGTACCTTTCACAACTCAAAAATATGTATTAAATAAAATTTGTTTTTATTTAATAAATAAAGAATAAAAAACAAAATCTATATACATTAATTATTTTTAATATGTATGTCTAAAATTAAAATCAACAAAGTTTAAAAACAAAGGAGTATATTAATAGTTAAATTTTAAGTTTAAACTACACTATCATATAAAAAAGAAAAGGTAAAAACAAAAAACTGATAGCAGAAAGATGCTTTGCCAAATTCCAATAGTCTCGTCCCATTATTTAACGTTTTTGGAAGAATCAAAAGAATATGTTACTAAATATTAATTTACTTACCAGCCACCTGTACGGGCAGGTCCCTAAAAATTGCACTATTTTTATGTATCTTCATTAAAATTAGTCTTAACATTCTCTTCAAATAAATAGAATTTCACTTTCTTGTTTTACACAAAATTTAAATACTTCCATTAAATATACATCCATCCGTTATTAATTTTTAGTCATTTAAGTATTTTAATTTTTTATCATTATTTTTGTTATTTTAGAAATTCAAGATACAATTAATGATATTTTTTTTTCATTTTGTACCTTTAACAACCCAAAAATATATATTAAATAAATTTTATTTTACTTAAAAAATAAAGAATAAAAAACATAAAATTAACATAAATTTTAATATGTATGCCTAAAACTAAAATCTGCAAAGTTAAAAGACGGATGGAGTACATTAATAGTTTAATTTTAAGTTTAAACTACACTGTCATATAATATAAAAAACGTAAAAACAAAAATCTAATAGCAGAAAGATGTCTCATCATTTATCGTTTTTAAAAGAATCAAAAGAATATATTATTAAATAATAATTTATTTATCAGCCACTTGTATGGGCAGCTCCTAAAAATTGCACTATTATTATGTATTTGTTTTGAAATTCGTCCTAACATTCTCTTCAGGACGAATTATGGAGTTTTGGAGTTGGGAACATCTTCACCAATGTTCACTATATTAGCAACACTAGCAATGTTAAATTTATTTTGTTTAATTAGTGTGTTGAAGGATGCAATTTTGGGAGATGGTGGGTTTGGAGCATATGAGAAAATGGGATTACAAGTTATGTTGTGTGGTTTTTTGGTTCTCATTAATTTGCCTATATACCAAGGCCTTTTCTTAAGGAAGGATAGTGGAAAATTGCCAAGTTCTCTTGCCATTAAATCAACAACATTGGCTCTAGCTTTATTTATCTCTTTTAGATTTGTATGATAAAAATAAATACTTTATACTTTAATGTTCTTGTTTAATTGGAAGGATATTATTAGTATTCAACATGCAATTTTGTTTTTCTGTTTTATCTTCTAGTGAATTAAGTGTCAGCTTCGTTTGTGATTTTATTTCTTCTTAAAATATTTATTAAGTCTAGTTAATAAGGAGGTAATAAACATTTTAAAGTGAATATAGAAAATATTTGAAAAATTATAAAATAATTTTTAATCTAAATATTAGGTAAGAAACACATATTTATTTTAAATTATAAAATATAATTTTAAATTTTTATTTTCTATTTTTGTTTCATAAAATATTTTGAGGTGAACAATAAAAATAATAAAATTTTTAAAAAATCAT
>JBBPBT010000811.1:3061055-3072162 GCA_037974875.1 Cicer bijugum | reverse complement strand
TATTTTCTACTTGGAGTAACAAAATTATCACTCTTTCTAGTCTTTTAATTTTATGAATAGGGTTTTATTTACTTACTCTTGTATTCATATTATTTTAACTCATATAAAGAAAAGGGTTTTTTTTTCTTGCTTACATTGGTGAACTATATACATTAAGTCAAATAAAAAATGTTTGTAGTGTTTAAGTATCTAATTACTGTTAAGTCTAATCATGAAACCCTATATGGCAATAATAGTAGTAGTTCACTGTTCATATTCTATGATTTCTTACCCTCTCATCAAATCCAAAATATAGATTGTTCTCGATTATTTTTGTTAGCATAGATATGCTATAATGTTCCATATATGTACTTGATTAAACCCTTCAATATATGTCTCTTATAATACAGTGTATGTTTTTCATAAATTTTTTATTTTGTTTTTCGTTAAATTTTGATCTTGTATATTTTGTTAACTAATTGGTTGTGATTTAGATTTTCTAAGAGATGAGATTTACTTTTAATATCCATCCTATCGTAATTTTTTATTTTGAGTATCTATTATTATTATTATTTAATATTTTTTTTATATCTATGCTCTTTATGTTGGGTTTTGGGCTCCCTTCCTATGTGGAGAAAGGCCCAATATGTGTGAGCCCATGAGTCTCACTTAACCAAGTGGAGAGGGGTCAGATTAGTGGGTGAGAGAGAACTGAATTCAGAGAGAGAGGCAAAGAGAAAAGTGAGAGAGAAAGAGTAAACCCTATTTTCGCATAAAACAGAGCAGCTGTACTAGAATCGCGATATCTCCTTCGTTCACCGTCGGATCGGGCTGAAATTTTGACAGCAGGTTCGGGACTAGTGGTACTTCATTCTGACCGTTTGGATCGTCGATCAGAGGTCTGAGGTGGGAGAAATCGAACTCGGACAGTAGCAGTTTTTCTGGTTTTTTTGCTGAACTTTGTTCTCAATTTCATGCTTGTTTTCTCATTGTTTTGGCTGATTGTTGTGCTAGTTACCTTGCTGTTTTTTGGCTGGTTATTGAGCACGAATTTGTGCCATATTTGAAACTCTCTTGTACCCATATTTTGATCATAGTGGAGCTCTATTACTGGCTTGGTCCCGTGGTTGTTTACTTCTCACATTGAGAAGGTTTTTCCACGTTAAAAATTATTGTGTCCTTTGTGATGGTGATTTTATTTGCTGTAATTATTTGTTGATTGCTCCTCATAGATTCTTGCAAGTTTGGGAAATTGATTATCCGCTGCATATTGCTCTGTTAGAGTTGTTATTATTATTTGTTGTTGTATTTCCCATCAGAGTGGCATCAGAGCTCTTTGGTTAAGGGGTTGTTTGACTTGTTTGAATGATGGAGGCAAATACAAATAGAATGATTTGTTTGAATGACACTAATTATCACTTATGGAAGGGGAAAATGAAGGATCTGTTATTTGTGAAGAATTTGCATCTTCCTGTGTTTGCTAGTGAGAAGCCAGAATCCAAGACTGATGAGGATTGGAGTTTTGAACATCAGCAGGTCTGTGGTTTTATTCGGCAATATGTAGAAGACAACGTTTATAATCACATTGCTAATGAGGAACATGCAAGATCCTTGTGGAAGAAGATTGAATCTTTGTATGCTTCTAAATCAGGGAATAATAAGTTGTATTTGTTGAACTCCTTGATGAATTTGAGGTACAAGGAGGGGACTTCTATTTCAGATCACTTAAATGATTTTCAAGGGCTCCTAGATCAATTGTCAGGTATGGGTATCAAATTTGATGATGAAGTGTTGGGACTATGGCTACTGAATACTCTACCAGATTCTTGGGAAACTTTTCGGGTTTCAATTACAAACTCAGCTTTTGATGGTGTTGTCTCTTTGCAAAGTGTAAAGGGAAGTGTTCTTAATGAGGAGATGAGAAGGAAGGCACAAGGTACTTCATCTCATTCCGAGGTACTTGTCACTGAGAACAGGGGCCGAAGTCAAAGAAAGGAACCGAAAGGGAACAGACAGAATAACAGAAGTGCGAGTAGAGAGAACAACAGAAGTAAGTCCAAGTCTAGACACAAGAATGTGGAGTGCAATTATTGTCACAAAATGGGGCACATACAGAGGAACTGTTTCATATGGAAAAGGGAGAGCAAAAACAATAATAGTAAGCAGAGAGATCATGATGATGATGACCGTGTTACTACTGCTACTTGTGATGATCTGATTATTCTCCGTGACTATGACTCAGTCAATCTTGTATCAGATGAGAGCATGTGGATTATTGATAGTGGTGCTACACTGCATGTTACACCAAGGAAGGAGTTCTTCACATCTTACACTTCTGGTGACTTTGGAGTGTTGAAGATGGGTAATGATGGTGCGTCCAAGGTAGTTGGTATTGGTGATGTTTGTTTGCATACCAACATGGGAGTGCAGTTGTTGCTTAGAGGAGTCAAACATGCTCCTGATGTTCGCTTTAATTTGATCTCTGTGCAGATGCTTGATGTTGGTGGTTATGATAATCACTTTGGTTCAGGAAAATGGAAACTCACCAGAGGTAACTTAGTTGTGACCAGAGGGGAGAAAATCAATAAACTGTATTGGACTAAAGCATTGGTTGCTAAAGACAGTGTGAATGCCATGGATATGGAGGCTTCTTTGTGGCACCGCAGGCTTAGTCATATAAGTGAAAAGGGGCTGAATTGTTTAGCTAAAAAGGATGTACTTCCGGGATTAAAGAGTGCAGAGTTGGAGAAATGTTCTCATTGCATGGCTGGTAAGCATACTAGAGTATCCTTTAAGAAACATCCTTCCTCAAGGAAGTCAGAGTTGCTTGAACATCAGCAAGTCTGTGGTTTTATTCGGCAATATGTAGAAGACAATGTTTATAATCACATTGCTAATGAGGAACATGCAAGATCCTTGTGGAAGAAGATTAAATCTTTGTATGCTTCTAAATCAGGGAATAATAAGTTGTATTTGTTGAACTCCTTGATGAATTTGAGGTACAAGGAGGGGACTTCTATTTCAGATCACTTAAATGATTTTCAAGGGCTCCTAGATCAATTGTCAGGTATGGGTATCAAATTTGATGATGAAGTGGGAAACTTTTCGGGTTTCAATTACAAACTCAGCTTCTGATGGTGTTGTCTCTTTGCAAAGTGTAAAGGGAAGTGTTCTTAATGAGGAGATGAGAAGGAAGGCACAAGGTACTTCATCTCATTCCGAGGTACTTGTCACTGAGAACAGGGGCCGAAGTCAAAGAAAGGAACCGAAAGGGAGCAGACAGAATAACAGAAGTGCGAGTAGAGAGAACAACAGAAGTAAGTCCAAGTCTAGACACAAGAATGTGGAGTGCAATTATTGTCACAAAATGGGGCACATACAGAGGAACTGTTTCATATGGAAAAGGGAGAGCAAAAACAATAATAGTAAGCAGAGAGATCATGATGATGATGACCGTGTTACTACTGCTACTTGTGATGATCTGATTATTCTCCGTGACTATGACTCAGTCAATCTTGTATCAGATGAGAGCATGTGGATTATTGATAGTGGTGCTACACTGCATGTTACACCAAGGAAGGAGTTCTTCACATCTTACACTTCTGGTGACTTTGGAGTGTTGAAGATGGGTAATGATGGTGCGTCCAAGGTAGTTGGTATTGGTGATGTTTGTTTGCATACCAACATGGGAGTGCAGTTGTTGCTTAGAGGAGTCAAACATGCTCCTGATGTTCGCTTTAATTTGATCTCTGTGCAGATGCTTGATGTTGGTGGTTATGATAATCACTTTGGTTCAGGAAAATGGAAACTCACCAGAGGTAACTTAGTTGTGGCCAGAGGGGAGAAAATTAATAAACTGTATTGGACTAAAGCATTGGTTGCTAAAGACAGTGTGAATGCCATGGATATGGAGGCTTCTTTGTGGCACCGCAGGCTTAGTCATATAAGTGAAAAGGGGCTGAATTGTTTAGCTAAAAAGGATGTACTTCCGGGATTAAAAAGTGCAGAGTTGGAGAAATGTTCTCATTGCATGGCTGGTAAGCAGACTAGAGTATCCTTTAAGAAACATCCTTCCTCAAGGAAGTCAGAGTTGCTTGAATTGGTGCATTCTGATGTTTGTGGCCCGTTGAAAGTAAAGTCATTTAGTGGTGCACTTTACTTTGTTACTTTTATTGATGATTGTTCCAGAAAGCTTTGGGTTTATGCTTTGAAGACAAAAGACCAAGTTCTGGAGAAATTCAAAGAGTTTCATGTTATGGTGGAGAGACAGTCAGGCAAGAAGTTGAAATGCGTTCGTACTGACAATGGTGGTGAGTATTGTGGACCATTTGATGTTTATTGCAAGCAGCACGGTATCAGACATGAAAAGACTCCTCCTAAAACTCCTCAGCTGAATGGTTTAGCAGAGAGAATGAACAGGACATTGATTGAAAGAGTTAGGTGTATGCTTTCTGAAGCAAAGTTGCCTAAGCATTTCTGGGGTGAAGCATTGTACACGGCAATGCATGTTATTAATCTGAGTCCTGCAGTTGCTTTGAATGCTGAGGTGCCAGACAAGATTTGGTTTGGCAAGAATGTCAGGTATGATCATTTGCGTGTCTTCGGTTGCAAAGCATATGTGCATGTTCCAAAGGATGAGAGATCCAAGTTGGATGCGAAGACAAGACAGTGCATCTTTATCGGTTATGGTCAGGATGAATTTGGCTACAAGCTGTTTGATCCAGTTGAGAAGAAAGCTGTTAGAAGTCGTGATGTGAAGTTCATGGAAGACCAAACCATTGAAGACATTGATAAGATGGAGAAGACTACACCTGAGATTGATAATGGTTTGTCTGATGTTGATCCAGTTCGGATGCCTATACATGATCTGGATACTGTTGAAAATAATATTCAGGATGATAAGCAACATGGTGATGTTGGTGATCAGCAGCTTGGAGATGATTTTGATGTTCCTAATGATGATGCTGAAGAAGAACATGAGATGTCACAAGATGAGGATCTTGGTGATGCTCCTGAACCACCTCAAGCTCAAGTTTGGAGGTCTACTAGGCAGAGGAAACCATCCACTAGGTATCCTTCTGATGACTATGTTATCTTGACTGATGGAGGTGAACCTGAATGTTATGATGAAGCCATGGAGAGTGATGAAAAGAAGAAGTGGCTGGATGCTATGCAAGATGAAATGAAGTCTTTGCATGATAATCACACTTTTGATTTGGTGAAACTACCTAAGGGAAAGAAGGCTTTGGAAAACAGGTGGATCTTCAGAGTGAAGCAAGAAAGCAAATCTACATCTCCAAGATATAAAGCCAGATTGGTTGTAAAAGGTTTCAGACAGAGAAAGGGTGTTGATTTCAATGAGATTTTTTCTCCTGTGGTGAAGATGTCATCCATTAGAACTGTGTTGAGTTTGGCTGCTACTCTTGATTTGGAGGTAGAGCAAATGGATGTAAAAACTGCGTTCCTTCATGGTGACTTGGAGGAAGAGATTTACATGAAGCAACCTGATGGTTTTCTTGTTAAAGGCAAGGAAGACTGTGTGTGTAGGCTCAGAAAGAGTCTATATGGTTTGAAGCAGGCCCCGCGTCAGTGGTACAAGAAGTTTGAGTTAGTTATGTGTGAGCAAGGCTACAAGAAGACTACTTCTGATCACTGTGTCTTTGTTAAAAAGTTTGTTGATGATGATTTCATTATCCTGTTATTGTATGTTGATGACATGCTTATTGTTGGGAAAAATATTTCCATGATTGACAGGTTGAAAAAGCAATTGGGTGAGTCATTTGCCATGAAAGACATGGGAGCTGCTAAGCAGATTCTTGGTATAAGAATCATGCGTGACAGGAACAAGAAGAAACTTTGGCTGTCACAAGAACACTATGTTGAAAGAGTGTTACAGAGGTTCCAGATGGAAAATGCTAAGGCTGTAAGTACTCCTCTTGCTACTCATTTTAAATTGAGTACTAGTCAGAGTCCTCCCAATGAAGCTGAAAAATCAGATATGCAACGAGTTCCTTATGCATCTGCTGTGGGTAGTTTAATGTATGCAATGGTGTGTACAAGGCCTGATATTGCACATGCTGTTGGTACAGTTAGTAGATTTATGTCTAATCCAGGTAGAGAGCATTGGAATGCTGTGAAATGGATTTTGAGGTATCTTCGTGGTACTACCAGTTTGAGGCTTTGTTTTGGAGGTGATAAGCCTACTCTTGTGGGATATACTGATTCTGATATGGCTGGAGACATTGATTCCAGAAAGTCTACTTCAGGCTACTTGATTAAGTTTGCAGGGGGAGCTGTGGCATGGCAATCCAGATTGCAGAGGTGTGTTGCATTGTCCACTACTGAGGCAGAGTTCATTGCCATTACAGAAGCATGCAAGGAATTGTTATGGTTGAAGAAATTCTTGCAGGAGCTTGGTTTTGTTCAAGATAAGTACATGCTATTTTGTGATAGTCAAAGTGCAATCCATCTTGGTAAGAATTCAACCTTTCATTCTAGGTCCAAGCACATTGATGTTAGGTATCATTGGATACGTGATGCTTTGGATGCTGGGTTGTTGGAATTGGTCAAGGTTCATACAGATGATAATGGTGCTGATATGATGACCAAGACATTATCGAGAAGTAAGTTTGAAACTTGCTGTGAGATCGCCGGTTTGGCGGTCACCTCCACATAGTTGTGAGGGGGAGATATGTTGGGTTTTGGGCTCCCTTCCTATGTGGAGAAAGGCCCAATATGTGCGAGCCCATGAGTCTCACTTAACCAAGTGGAGAGGGGTCAGATTAGTGGGTGAGAGAGAGCTGAATTCAGAGAGAGAGGCAAAGAGAAAAGTGAGAGAGAAAGAGTAAACCCTATTTTCGCATAAAACAGAGCAGCTGTACTAGAATCGCGATATCTCCTTCGTTCACCGTCGGATCAGGCTGAAATTTTGACAGCAGGTTCGTGACTAGTGGTACTTCATTCTAACCGTTTGGATCGTCGATCAGAGGTCTGAGGTGGGAGAAATCGAACTCGGACAGTAGCAGTTTTTCTGGTTTTTTGCTGAACTTTGTTCTCAATTTCATGCTTGTTTTCTCATTGTTTTGGCTGATTGTTGTGCTAGTTACCTTGCTGTTTTTGGCTGGTTATTGAGCACGAATTTGTGTCATATTTGAAACTCTCTTGTACCCATATTTTGATCATAGTGGAGCTCTATTACTGGTTTGGTCTCGTGGTTGTTTACTTCTCGCTTGAGAAGGTTTTTCCACGTTAAAAATTATTGTGTCCTGTGATGGTGATTTTATTTGCTGTAATTATTTGTTGATTGCTCCTCACAGATTCTTGCAAGTTTGGGAAATTGATTATCCGCTGCATATTGCTCTGTTAGAGTTGTTATTATTATTTGTTGTTGTATTTCCCATCAGAGTGGCATCAGAGCTCTTTGGTTAAGGGGCTGTTTGACTTGTTTGAATGATGGAGGCAAATACAAATAGAATGATTTGTTTGAATGGCACTAATTATCACTTATGGAAAGGGAAAATGAAGGATATGTTATTTGTGAAGAATTTGCATCTTCCTGTGTTTGCTAGTGAGAAGCCAGAATCCAAGACTGATGAGGATTGGAGTTTTGAACATCAGCAGGTCTGTGGTTTTATTCGGCAATATGTAGAAGACAATGTTTATAATCACATTGCTAATGAGGAACATGCAAGATCCTTGTGGAAGAAGATTAAATCTTTGTATGCTTCTAAATCAGGGAATAATAAGTTGTATTTGTTGAACTCCTTGATGAATTTGAGGTACAAGGAGGGGACTTCTATTTCAGATCACTTAAATGATTTTCAAGGGCTCCTAGATCAATTGTCAGGTATGGGTATCAAATTTGATGATGAAGTGGGAAACTTTTCGGGTTTCAATTACAAACTCAGCTTCTGATGGTGTTGTCTCTTTGCAAAGTGTAAAGGGAAGTGTTCTTAATGAGGAGATGAGAAGGAAGGCACAAGGTACTTCATCTCATTCCGAGGTACTTGTCACTGAGAACAGGGACCGAAGTCAAAGAAAGGAACCGAAAGGGAACAGACAGAATAACAGAAGTGCGAGTAGAGAGAACAACAGAAGTAAGTCCAAGTCTAGACACAAGAATGTGGAGTGCAATTATTGTCACAAAATGGGGCACATACAGAGGAACTGTTTCATATGGAAAAGGGAGAGCAAAAACAATAATAGTAAGCAGAGAGATCATGATGATGATGACCGTGTTACTACTGCTACTTGTGATGATCTGATTATTCTCCGTGACTATGACTCAGTCAATCTTGTATCAGATGAGAGCATGTGGATTATTGATAGTGGTGCTACACTGCATGTTACACCAAGGAAGGAGTTCTTCACATCTTACACTTCTGGTGACTTTGGAGTGTTGAAGATGGGTAATGATGGTGCGTCCAAGGTAGTTGGTATTGGTGATGTTTGTTTGCATACCAACATGGGAGTGCAGTTGTTGCTTAGAGGAGTCAAACATGCTCCTGATGTTCGCTTTAATTTGATCTCTGTGCAGATGCTTGATGTTGGTGGTTATGATAATCACTTTGGTTCAGGAAAATGGAAACTCACCAGAGGTAACTTAGTTGTGGCCAGAGGGGAGAAAATTAATAAACTGTATTGGACTAAAGCATTGGTTGCTAAAGATAGTGTGAATGCCATGGATATGGAGGCTTCTTTGTGGCACCGCAGGCTTAGTCATATAAGTGAAAAGGGGCTGAATTGTTTAGCTAAAAAGGATGTACTTCCGGGATTAAAGAGTGCAGAGTTAGAGAAATGTTCTCATTGCATGGCTGGTAAGCAGACTAGAGTATCCTTTAAGAAACATCCTTCCTCAAGGAAGTCAGAGTCCTCCCAATGAAGCTGAAAAATCAGATATGCAACGAGTTCCTTATGCATCTGCTGTGGGTAGTTTAATGTATGCAATGGTGTGTACAAGGCCTGATATTGCACATGCTGTTGGTACAGTTAGTAGATTTATGTCTAATCCAGGTAGAGAGCATTGGAATGCTGTGAAATGGATTTTGAGGTATCTTCGTGGTACTACCAGTTTGAGGCTTTGTTTTGGAGGTGATAAGCCTACTCTTGTGGGATATACTGATTCTGATATGGCTGGAGACATTGATTCCAGAAAGTCTACTTCAGGCTACTTGATTAAGTTTGTAGGGGGAGCTGTGGCATGGCAATCCAGATTGCAGAGGTGTGTTGCATTGTCCACTACTGAGGCAGAGTTCATTGCCATTACAGAAGCATGCAAGGAATTGTTATGGTTGAAGAAATTCTTGCAGGAGCTTGGTTTTGTTCAAGATAAGTACATGCTATTTTGTGATAGTCAAAGTGCAATCCATCTTGGTAAGAATTCAACCTTTCATTCTAGGTCCAAGCACATTGATGTTAGGTATCATTGGATACGTGATGCTTTGGATGCTGGGTTGTTGGAATTGGTCAAGGTTCATACAGATGATAATGGTGCTGATATGATGACCAAGACATTATCGAGAAGTAAGTTTGAAACTTGCTGTGAGATCGCCGGTTTGGCGGTCACCTCCACATAGTTGTGAGGGGGAGATATGTTGGGTTTTGGGCTCCTTTCCTATGTGGAGAAAGGCCCAATATGTGCGAGCCCATGAGTCTCACTTAACCAAGTGGAGAGGGGTCAGATTAGTGGGTGAGAGAGAGCTGAATTCAGAGAGAGAGGCAAAGAGAAAAGTGAGAGAGAAAGAGTAAACCCTATTTTCGCATAAAACAGAGCAGCTGTACTAGAATCGCGATATCTCCTTCGTTCACCGTCGGATCGGGCTGAAATTTTGACAGCAGGTTCGGGACTAGTGGTACTTCATTCTGACCGTTTGGATCGTCGATCAGAGGTCTGAGGTGGGAGAAATCGAACTCGGACAGTAGCAGTTTTTCTGGTTTTTTTGCTGAACTTTGTTCTCAATTTCATGCTTGTTTTCTCATTGTTTTGGCTGATTGTTGTGCTAGTTACCTTGCTGTTTTTTGGCTGGTTATTGAGCACGAATTTGTGCCATATTTGAAACTCTCTTGTCTCCATATTTTGATCATAGTGGAGCTCTATTACTGGCTTGGTCCCGTGGTTGTTTACTTCTCACATTGAGAAGGTTTTTCCACGTTAAAAATTATTGTGTCCTTTGTGATGGTGATTTTATTTGCTGTAATTATTTGTTGATTGCTCCTCATAGATTCTTGCAAGTTTGGGAAATTGATTATCCGCTGCATATTGCTCTGTTAGAGTTGTTATTATTATTTGTTGTTGTATTTCCCATCACTTTATACATACTATTTATATTATTTTAATTTTATACATAATTATTACTTATTTTTTATAATTATAGGGAAGATCTCTGGAGAAACATCAACCACTTAAATACTGTTAGAATCCGGAGAAATATTCCCTATCTAAATCCAATTAGAAATCAACACAAAAGTAAGTTAATTTAAATAGAAGATGTATATATGTGAAGTTAATACACACATACATGAAAAATAGAAGATGCATATTAATATGGGTAGTTCATACATTTTTTTATTTGGACAAATGTCTGTTTTTATGGAAAATTTTAAATAATTTTTATTAATAAGTGGAGTTATATTAAAATGTATAATTTTTATTAATAGGTTGAGTTATATTAAGGTATCTACACGCATATTTAGTTATGACTTAATGGTTCTTACTTCATTTCTTTATATCACTTCTGATTAATATTGTTTTTATGTTAGTTTGATCCTGTTATTTTTATTTATTGTTTCAATATCTATCTTATTATTCGTATGTATGATTGAGAGTTTGTGTATTTTTTATATAAAATTATTCTTGTATGGTTTAAGAGAATGCTCTAGTGAGAGTGGCTTTAGTTAAACCAACATTGATCAACTACTAACACTAACATAACCAGATTGTGGGAATTGGGAAAATGATTTTGACAAAGTTATCTTTTCTTTAAAATGTTTTCGATGTGTGACCTATATTTTATGGGAAAGTTGAATGACCAATTAATTATAAATTTACCTATCAGTTGTAGACTTTACGACTTAGAAAAGATTGGATATCAAGATCATCTTATCAAGATATATATATATATATATATAT
>JBBPBT010000811.1:3047283-3060352 GCA_037974875.1 Cicer bijugum | reverse complement strand
AAACATTTATTTTATAGAATTTCAGTGTGTTAAAACTTCTTTTGAGTGTTGTATCATATGTATTATTATGTATGTGTCTTCGTGCTATATCTATATGTATTATTGCCATAAGTTATTTTCAAAAAAGACAAGATCAATTTGGAAAGGGAAAAACACTTTTAATTTGTTGCTTAGATTATGAGTGTTTATAACACACTAAAAACATGAGTGTTTATAACACACTAAAAATCATGGTTCTCATGATTCTTTCAAATATTAAAATGTAGAGATGTATATGCCTCTAATAGATAGAATGTTCACTTCAACAAAATATGATTTATAGGAACAAACATAAGCCGAAAGAAAATCTAATTAATATTTAAATATATGCAAGCGAGTCATGTAACTCAAAAGCTAACGCTTACTTAGAGGTACGCTAATAGTTTTCATTTTGTTTGTTAAATAAGATTTCTAATATCATTTCTTGTAAAGAAACTTTACATTATTGGTATTTGATTTGTTCTCTTCGTAGTCAAATTATATTAGACGGTGATTATTTTTAATTTAGTAGTTTATTAGAATAGGTATTGTTTGTGGTAGTTATTAGAATATTAAAAATAGCTTTGCTATTTAGTAAGAAAGATTAAGTGAAGAAAGAGAGGAATGCTAGGTTTGATCAAGGGAGAGTGTATATAATTAACTCTTGGATAACTGAAGAGATTGGGTTTATATGGGAGGGTGAGTAGTTGTCACGTATTATTCCGTCCTTTGTTGCTATAATAATGTATATTTAATGGTGTTTAGTTTTTTTATATTAAAAATGAGAGTGGATACCTCCTTAATAAGCATTTTTTTATAGAAAAAACAGTTTTTTAATGAATTGGCAAAATAACCGTAAACGTACAGTTTTCGTTGTATTTTTCTCATGATAACAATAATTATAGAGATAAATATCTAAGAGTAACATATTTTTAGCAAAATTATTATTCTAATAATTTTTATTAATAGTTGTAATTTTTGTCATGAGATTTTATAATAAAGGATGAAGAGAGTAATGTTTTTTTATTTGTGCAAGTAATTTTATATACTATTGTTTACAAGAAGGAAGCTAAATTTTTACCAAATTTCACAAGATATTACATAAAACTATATTTGAATTGAATGAGGTTGATTGTGGCAGTATAGAAATTGTCTTTACTAATTGATATTATAACTATTTAAACCTTATTTTGAAAGTTTCAGATTAAGATTGTTTATGATATGATAACAAAGAAAATTGAACTAAACTAAATTGTTAATTATGATAAAAAACAAACAAACCAAAATCATTGTTAATGATAGAAACCAAAAAAATATGATTTGTATTTTTTAATTGAGTTGAGTTTGTTGTGACTGTATCAAATTGTCATTATTAATTGATATTATGACTATTTAGAGAGAGATTGTTAATGCAACAATTGCATATGAATAAAAATATTATTATCATTTAACATCACTACCTCTCTGCTCAAATTACAGTGTAAAGTTACAAACTGGTATAGCTGACGAAGCTTCAGAATTTTTCTCTTTGCTCAAATTGAAGTGTTTGGTGAGGGTAAAATGGTAAAAAGATTGTAGAATTTTCAAAGGGTGTTTATGACAGTTATTTGCCATTTCTCAGTAGCAAAAATTGCTTATCTGGGTGGTGTGAGTGGCTTCAAATTACTTATTCGAGTGTTAGTGAGCTGAAAATAACAAATACAAAAAAGTTTGAAATTTTTATATGCTTCTTGTTTAGTCTCGTGGCAAATTGTTTGTTTTATTTAGAGTAAACTTTTTCCTTGTTTGATCCTTCGTTTTCATGGTTGTGCTTATAGAATTCTATATTGAGTGCTTTACGCTAAAGAATGTATTCTGTTGGAATATGACTCACATGATATTCTTCTTTTATTATTTTAGTGTAAGTGTTGTTTTTTCACACAATGAATCTTTATTTTGATTGGTTGCTTGTCCTATTTTCTATTTTTGCAGCTAACAACAAAAAAATTCATTCTCATTGAGATAAATAAAAGACTAATCACAACTGGAGAATTAGACGAGCTAAATAATTGTGATTTTAGTTTTGAAACTATGAATCAAATTTCTACATTTTTTTCTTTATATCTAAATCTAGTTTTACCTTTTTATTTTAGGGGTGATGCTTTTTTATTTATTTATCCTCACCCAACATTCTTTTTAATTGGGAAGGTGAGAGATAAAAACGTAGTTAGACACGGTTGAGTTTAGATGAAAAATAAGAATGTAAAAAAATATAATGTATTTAGACTTATTACAAGTCATTTTTCTACCTATTTAAACAAGCAAACTTTTATTATTTAGTAGCAACACATTACAAATATTAAAGCATCATTTAAGCAAAACAATATAGCACGCAGTAGCATCATCAGTTGAGGCACTGTTCTAGCATGCAGTAGTATCAGTTGAGGCACTAATCGATATGGTTCTGGATAGTCCTAGTCAAATTCAAATGTAACTGAATTTGGTGATATTATATTGGATTGCATGCGACTAATTTTATTTTCACACAATTAAAAACTCTAGATCAATGTGGTATTGGATCTATTATTATTTAAAAGATTATTCTATAATATTTTTGCTATATTTCAGACGATTCCTCCAAATTCAAAATATTTTTGTTGATATTATTTAAAAAATTATACTCGTGTTGCAAGTTGAATGGTTAGACCTTTTGGTCCGTAAATTCATTCAAGTATAGTGAAAGTTTTCTCTAACAATTATTTCAAGTACATCAAATTTGTTTGAACTCGTTTCATGCAATACTTGAGCTTATCAAATCTCATAAAAACGGGTTAGAACTCCAAATTCGATTCATTAAGTGTTTAGAAGTTCAAAGATGATATCGAAAAGCATATGTTAAGTATGTTAAACACATGAGGAAAATAATGTGGTTATAAGATTGCAAACAAAAGCAGAATTTTAGATGAGGTACTTTTGAATAAGTTGTTTGATTTCATGAAGCTAGCAAAAACATGACAGGAGTTGGGTCTTTTTCACTTTTTGTTTTGTTTTTATGTAGAATTGTTAAACTCATTAAATCCCACTTATATGTATCATTTATTTAGATTGATTTGTCAAGAGTGTGACAAATTAAATAAAGTGTTATTTAAATTATCATGTTGTAACACATGTTTTATTGAAGAAGACATCATTTTTTACTATAAATTTGAAGATGACTTTATGTCTTGTTAGTTTGTAGAATACACAAAATCTCTATCAATAAGAGTACAAGTTTTTGAGATAGTCAAGTTTAACATTTATATGTTTAATATTTCATATTATAATTTAATCAACTATATATATATAAAGTTTTAAGAGTAGGTTGATGCATACACAATATGTAAGCATACACAATACGTATAAACGAAATAATGATTAAGCTTATAATTTGGTTTCCAAAATTTTGTCAATAATTTATTAAAATTTTTTTAATTCAATCTATTGGCTAAAGTTTTCATGTGATCTATTTTATTCAATTAATAATTTTGTGTGTTTCTCATCTTATTAATAATCTTGATATTGTTTTTAGGTGGAATATTTTGATTCTTATATATAGTAGATAGTATATTTTTTGTTCGGTTGTATGATTCTCATATTTACTAATTATATTTGTAACTTTTAGGTTAAAGAGGGAACTATTGGAATAGAGTTTGTCGAAATCGTGTATAAATGTGGCTTAAAACGTAATCAACTTGAATTCACAAATTTTTGTGTTACACTTAACAATTATACAAAAGTATTATCATTTTCAAGGCTTATTTATTTTTAATTTTTAATTTATACAACAATTGTTAAATTTTATATTCCATTCCATTTTTTTACAGAAGTAGTTTGGTAGGTAGATGCTCCCATTCATTTAATAGTGAAGATCATTGATGCGGGGTTGCTTCTCATTAAATGTGAGAGTAAAATATTTGAAATTTTATTGAAAACTTTAATTGAAAATAAAGAAATATTGGTCTATAAATATCTATATTTTGTAGATAAACAAATCATTTGGTAATGAAGAGAAATATCTACATAAATACTTGTCACCTTTCATACGTGACTTAGATTTTGTGTGTTGTGTGTTTTCGGAAACAGTTACAAAGATGGATTGAAAACAACAATTAAAAGTTAGAAAAGTGAGTCATGTTGTTATTAAGAATATGTTTACCACTGTCATGCATATGTTTTATGTTCACGGCCAACTTAATCTTAAAACTAGTCTAAAGTATATTTCGTGAACATTTAAATAAGTTTGGTTAAAGATGTTTAATGTTTGTTCTATTTGTTTTGTATTAAATTTTATGTTTGCAATATACTAATATATAACTTTTATTTTCATTTGAAATACTAATAATAGTAATTTTTATATTAATCACCTTGTTATAATGTTCTCCGAGCATAACTTTGTGAATGAAAAAAATTAGTGTTGAAAAAAAGATTCCACTCCATAGGCAAACTAAGTACTTGTGACTCGTCAATAAAACCATTAAATATTTTGCATCAATAACAACATAATTATAAAATAAACAATTTAAACACTACATCTAATCAAGTCATAATCACATAATCATACAAATCATAACTAGAGAATGTAATTTGCTAATATAATTTTCATATAATTTATATTTTATTTGGTCAAATGGATAAACTCAAGTAGCCTCATGAATATGCTTACACATATAACTGTGGAGAAATATATAACTCTGGAGAAGTAAGAAAAATCCCAATTGAGTTGACTAATTGAATATATACTCAATTTAACAATATCAATATTTATTAATTGGGTCGGTCTAACATACACCGAAATTTAAAACAAATTTTAATATAATACATTTTAAAGTCTATAACATGAAATAATTTATTAAATTAATATAATTAATGTAATATAATAAAAAAAATTAATTGATAATAAAATCAATTAATTTAATATTTGTTAGATAATATTTTAATAATTTTAATTTTGAAAATATTAGTATACGAAGCTTTTTAATATTTGATGTCTTTTTATTACGTGTAAATTTTGTTTTGTATAGAAGTCTGCTTTAAAATTTTTATTATATTACATTAATTATATTAATTTAATAAATCATTTCATGTTATAGACTCTCCGCACATCTTCTATTCTCCAATCTCAATTAAAAGATCTTCTAAAATCAATATTCCTTGCGCAATGTTCTAAAATTAACCCTATCAAGTGTTTTTTGTTTCTCTATAGGTAACTCTTGTTGATGGTTCCAGACCGACATATCAAAAGGTTGCTGGATCTTTCATGAACAATGTTTTCCCCTTCGGATATCCTTACATGTTCTTTGAATTTTTTTTTCATTGTTGAATATATGATATATAGTTATGGCTTAGTTTATATAAGTTTGTTCAATTTACTCAAATTTCTAGTGTTTTCATTGTAGTGTGAATGAAGGTTATCTTAGATACATGCAATTTCGAGCAGTGCAGCATGTTACTAGGACTGCAATGTCAGTGCTATCAACTCGGGTAATCTTCTTATAAGTTTCAATTTTGAAAAATCTTAGTGAACCATATAAATTTTTGATTAAATAGTCATTTCGATCCTTAAATATGTGAATTAATATTATTGTATCTCAATAAATCAAAAATACAAAAGAAATATTTGAATGTCTTGTATTAGTAATTTTGAGGACTAAACTATAACAGAAGTCAAATTTAAAGACACATTCAAATACTCAATTTTTTCTACAAAATATGTTAAAAGATCATAAGTGGTATTTAGGTTAAAAAATATGTTATTTTATTAATTTTTTTTATAAAATGACGATGTATCCGAATTTAATTGTAAATGTTGATAAAATGTTTATGCAAAAAAAAATATAATAAAAAATTTATTTATAAAAATACCAGAATCTGAAAAAATAATGAAAATAAATAAGATAAACGACTTCAACATAATTTTGTCTAAATTTATAGTAATAATTTTTTTTGTTAACTATTTATTTTAAGATTGTCAAAAATAAAAATTACATTATTTATTATTTTATTTTTATTTTGAATGCAATAAAACATTACAAATACCCCTAAAAAATATTATAAATAGTTTTTTTCACCAGGATAAAAACTTCTATAAATATAAATACGATTTAACGTTATTTTGTTCACAAATACCCCGACTTTTAACCTTATAAATAGATTCGAACAGTACCAATTAAACATATCCTTTCGTGGGTTTCAAGTTTGTGGTTACTTTGGGACAGAGATGGAAGAAAAAAAAATTACGGGCCCTGTTGTATAACCTTTGTGATTTTTACTAATCACATATGCAAGGCTAGAGGATCGATGAGGTGTTGGGGGTTTTGGATAAATTGGTGTTGAACCAGATGTGGTTTTGTATAATACTTTGATTGACAAACTTAATAAAGTTGGGAGGGTAGAAGATGGTTTGAGTATGCTGGCAGAGAAGAAAAATTGGACAAACAGTGTTTCATATAATTGCTTGATTGATGAATTCTGCAAAGCTGTTTCTTTGAAGGGGTTGATCATGAACTTTCTATTAGGATACTATGACACTTTTTTCTTATTGATGAAATAATTGAACTATCTAAGAAACAGAGGACAAGATAGTGTGCCAATTAAGGAAGGCAACACAATGGATAGTGTGACCCTAACAATTAAACATCGAAATTTGCGTAGACCATGTAGCTTGTGGAAGAAGGAATATGTGCAAGTTGTGAAGTCCTGATTTTTGTTATGGTTAATAATTTTTATTATATAGGTGTTTTGCAATTAGAATTATGTTCTTCTATGACAATCAATCTACAGTTGCAAATTATGTCATTTAAATTTCAGATGCATATTCAGTTTATTTTCAATGCATTTTTGCAAGCTTTTGGATTTTGTTTTATTTTACCCTTGTGTGCTCAATTGTCTCTTTGGTATAGGTTCATGGTGTATTTTATACCAGATCCAAGAGTTCTAATTTTAGGTAGACAGAAATAGCAAGAGCTCGTTACAAAAAGGATTTATGAAAGAAGTTCTAATTCCAGTATTAATGAAATTGTAAATTGTCTCTTACCTTTGGTTTGTGACTTTTATTCGATATTTGTTGAAAGAATGGGAAAGCATATGTCCATGTGTTGCATGAGTTTGAAGTAGAGGTTATGTCGTTGGGTTGGGTTCTATGCTCACTAAGCTTGATTCTAATTTGCAATGGAAGATTAGCTGCATTTTCATGTCATTTTTATCAGTAGTACCTTGCCAAGTTTCTACTTCTGCATTAGATTTTTTATGCTTCGATTTTTTTACATAATATTTTTTTCTTTGTTGGACTTCAGCTGAGTACTAAAGAGCTTGTTGAATAAGCATGCTCAATAGAGCATACACATAGAAAATAAATATGTATACTAAATAATTAAGCAAAAGACTGGATGATGCTCTCCCCTCTCATTATAGCTGTTGAATTAGTCATCATGTATATAATTATAGTTGTCAACATAGTTGATTTAGTATTGTAAAGAGAAAAGAGTGAAAAGTAAGTACTTAGAATATGAATATTGTTTGGCTACCTAATAACTAGTTTTAGAAATTAGAAATGAGAATCATTAATCATTGTTCATGTTGTGTGGTGAATGCCACATTCTGATTTTCTTTTTCAATTATATAAATATGTTTATTCAATGGATTTAATTATATTGTGTTAGGTTTGTTTTGCTTAATTCTTCAGTTATGTTGGTATTCAAGTCCTTCAAATCTTAAAATGTATTTTAATTTACAATTACATATATTTGTTATTTATAACAAGGTTATATATATATATAAGATCTTGTTTGTTGTTGTCAATCTACACTTATATTTATTTATATCTATTCACTACAAAAAATTTAAAAAATTGCGACACTTGGATTGCGGCGAATGTAGGAAAACCGCCCTTAATATAAAATTGCGACGGTTGCTACTACAGTTGTTACTAACCGTCGCGGTGCTTCTCACCTATTTTTGCATCCCACTCTAAAAACCCCCCAATTCCCCAACGTGTTTCAGTTTCTCCTAAACCCTCGACGCCCAAAATGCCAGATCTTGGTTCACTTTCCCCAAAATCACAACCTAACTTTCAATCTCCATCTCACATTTATTTCCCCCAATTCGCGTTCCATCCTCCATCTCAGGTTCCTCCCCATTCGCGACCACCCTCCTCCATCTCAGGTTACTCTGTCTCAGCTTGCTCTGACGTCGTCTTCAATCGCGGCGTTGCTTCCTCCCTCCCGTGCGGCGCTACTTCCTCTCTCCGTTGGTGGCGCTGCTTTCTACCTCTCTTTGGTGATGGCGCAACACAACACTTCTCTATCAATGACGTCGAAACACATCCCATCTGTAAGTAACGCTAAAATTAACACCATAGTGTTATGTGTTTGTTGTTGTTGATGATGGTGGGTATGATATTGAATGGTGGGTTACATCAAAGTTGGCTATGTGTTTGTTGTTTCTGTGCTATGTGTTTGTTGTTTTCGTTCCTTATATTAAAGTTGCTAAGAAGCCTCCCTGAGTTGATCTTGCTATTTAAGAATATATGATTGCATTGGTTTATTCATGTATAGGAAGTATTGAGAGTTGATTACAGTTTAATTATGATACACTAAATGTTTTTTAAAACTTTAAATATTAAGATTTGATATGAATAATTTGCATCTATAAATTAATGTGTGTTAGATTTTATTGGTGTACTCAAGTGTTTTGGTTGCAGCTAGCCTATCTTGTATTGGGATCATATCTCTTTTGCTCGTAGTGGATTCTAGTGGGTTGGGTTTTTAATGTCTTATACTTTTTTGTACTCTATATAGCATAGCTTTGTATATTTTGTGTTGTTTTTATACTAGTGCATTTTGGCCTCCTCAAAATAAGAATATGACAAATTCAGGTATATGAGAATGTGGATTTGCTTTTGAATTCATGATTACCAATGCACTCACATTGTTGCAGTTTAATGTTTTAGCCTATGTGAGAGGGGATGGTATCAGATTTAACCCCTAATGTGTTGGTGAATTATGAAGTATATGGAGACCCTCTTATGCATCCACAACCAGAAACCTATTGGGGAAATCTCAATCCTATTGGTACATACTTATCCTCGATCCAAACTTGTGTTTCTATGGCATGCCAAACTGGATAGTCTAATGTAGTGGCTTTTTTTTGGTAAACTAGTTAAGTGGATTTACATTATCATTTAGTTTTAAAACTTCAAAGCAGTTTGTCATTTTCAAAAACATTCTTACAGCTATGTTACGAGCTAAACATTTGAATGTATGTTCTCTTTGAATAATGTTTTTATACCAATCACATTCATATATTTCCAAACTGAAGCAAAGAACATTCTTATGTAATCTTGTGTGTTGCAAATGGTCATACATTTTTATTCTGTATTTGCAGACCGCTGCACTTGTGTGTGGCAACATGGAATGTTTCTGTTGTGAAGAGATGGGTGGAAGTTGCAAATGCTGATGAGATTGCTGAAGCAATTGACATACCAAGCCCTATTGGCACTGCCTTGTGCATGGCAGCTGCTTCTAAGAAAGACCATGAAATTGGTATCCAAAACATCATTGCTTGCTTATGATTTTGACAATAGGCATTTTTTGATTGAGCTATTTTTTATTTTTATTTTTATTTATTTACAACGTTATTTGGTTGCTTAGTTAATATACTACATCCATTTTAAGTTGTAGTGTTAGTTAGTTGTATCTTATACAGTAGAAGTTTGCACATCATATCAATTCATTCTCGTTTTATATAATATACAGTAGAAGTTTTAGATTCTTTATGATTTGAAATTTAAATGCTCAAGTACTGTACCTCGAATTAATTTGTTATTGTAACATCATGATGCAGTTCATCTGCATTTGAGTGGAAGCAGAGTATCATCACTATGTTAGATTGTTTAATTGCTAAGCTGATTTTGTTCATAACTGATGTATGCCCTTGGGGTTGATGACTTAATACTGTACAGTAGATTCCCCGTTAATAATATTTATTATTTATTCCTGTCATAAATAGTTGAATTATCTGATCTTGTTTGCTCATGCCATGTATAGAGGGGAGAGACTTGGTGCGGATATTGCTTTCAGCAGGAGCTGATCCATCTGCCCAAGATTCACAGAATGGAAGGACAGCTTTGCATACCGCTGCTATGACAGATGATGTGGACTTGGTTCAGGTAGCTGAATAAGTTTCTTGATTAAAATGATTATGTATCAATAAATATTATGATGGTGCTAATATTTTTGGTGCTAAGATTTTTAACTGTTACTTCTTAAGTTCTTATGTAATCTTGTGTGTTGCAGTAGTGAAGTCCTAACATACCAATAAAAGGAGCTCAATAATAAAAATCATTGGGGGTTTGGTATGTACCTTTGTTGAAAGGTGGTATTTTGGGGTGAGTTGTTATCATACCATGTCTTTTTTATTTTTATCATCTATGATATGATGAAAGATTATTGGTTTATAATGCTTTATATATAATAAATATTTGCTCTCCAATTTATAAGGCTTTGCATTTGAAATTATTTCTTAATAAAATGTATCAAATAATATTTGATTTGGAGTTGTTTATTACCACTATTAAATCGGGAATTAGTTTGATGTTTGCATATATTGATTTTGACCTTTTGATCTCATTTGATGTTAATATTAAAGTCTTGATTATTTATGAAAAAGTGAGGTTGAATTTAATATATATACTTATATGTTTTTGCAGACAACACATGCTTAGAATCACCAAGAGGTGGAAGACTTTCATCTGATTCTAGTTTCCGGTCTAATCACGGAACATCATTAGGGATTATCTAGATGATTTATGAACTAAGTTTGATATTGTTTTGCATGTTCATTCACTTTATTAATGTTCTAGTTTTTGAATATTTAAACTAATGTATTTATTGTTTGATTTAAATTTAATGTATAGTTGTTACTTTTAAATATATTATATAAATGAGATCTATTTATAATTTTACATTTGTGTATTTTAGTTATATGAATCATATTTATGAATATTTTTTACTTCAATTAAATTAATGAAAAATGACAACAACAAAAAATGCAAAAAAAAAAAAAAAGAAGTTTGCGACGGTTTGCAACCGTCGCAATACATTCCAGGAAAATGGTTTGAAGATAATGTTGGAGGCGGTTAGAACCGTCGCAAATATTTGCGACGGTTGAAACGACGGTTTTTTAACCGTCGCAAAAGAGCCTCACGACGCACGAATCTGCGACGATTGGAGAACTGTCGCAAAGTTTTAATTGCGGCGGTTATAACCGCCGCAAATCCCATTTATAACCGTCGCAATATGTATTTTTTCTTGTAGTAATTTGATACTTATTTGAGTTTATTAATATACTTATATTTATTTATATCTATTTGATATTTAGTTGAGTTTATTAATATTCTCACTTTTAATATATTTTTAAAAGGTTTGAATACAAAATCTCATTAGATTTATGTTTTTATTTCGATAACAATTTTTAATGGCTATTTTACCTGTGTGCAAAGAATAATTGTTTAGGTTGCTATAACACATAAGCAATATGACTACACAATGTGAACTCTCTTATGGTTGCTTGAACTGTTAGACCCTTCGGACATTCACAAAAAAAAATATTTCAAACATTTGTCTCATCTTGACATCGCAAACAAATATTAATAAGGATAGTTTAACACATTTTAATTATTTTCTTATTATATGTTTGATATTTGGTAAGTTGATATTTCAATCCTATAAATTCAAATAAACTTTGTTTGAATTCGTTCGATGCAATACTTCTTTTTGAACCTATCAAATTTGATAAAAACTTTTAATTTCAATGTCCTTTCTTCATGGTTTCATGGCCACTCAAATTAGGCATATAAGCTGATGATGAAAATACATAAATTAATAGTTTTGTCATTTAGAAAACAATTAACTTTATTATGGGAGCGTAGGCTCAGTCATCCACTTTGTCCTTCTCCTTTGAATTTAACATTCATCCAGAACTTATGAGATGAATCGATTAAACTTGACAAAATTGAAACATGTATAAATTGTCTTAAGGGAAACAAATCCCCATATGAATTGTATAAATATGTTTCAACATGATTTCTCTTTTATGTTTGCAAATTCCTATATGAATTCTGATGATCATGACAGCTTTCTTCTTAATGACATTTCAGCTGTTGATATTCAAAAAGTTGCATATGAACTGACTTCAAAGGTAAGGGCCTTTAGAAACAAAATTCATCACTCTGTTGTTTATCTATCTTCTCCTAGGATCATATTGAGAGTCATTCTAATTTTCTTGTTGGTTATCTTTATCTTAATTTGTGCCAAAAACTCATTGCAAATGGGAATTTGACAAGAATGGTGTGAAATTTTACATGTGCTAATTTGTTTTAGTTTTTTCCTATGTTATGGTGGTTGTAGTTGTAGTTGTAGCTGAGTAGGTGAATAGTGAAAACACTTTGGACACAATTAAGCTTCGTTGAAAAATATGAATGCAAGAAAATGTAATGTATCTACTAAACCTAAGTCAAGTTTATTCCATTCATTGCGTGAATGTTTTGTTGTAATTAGTCAGTTCTTGAACTAAACATTTAAAATTAGTTTTTCGGTCGTTTTATTAAAAAAAATGTTGCTGTGTCGTTTTAAAAACACGTAGTTTATGTCTTTAAATATTTTTAAATAAATATTTTAATCTACAAATTTAATATAATCTTAAAACATGACTCATTTCATGTTTAATAAATTTAATATTAAAGAATTTAAAATCTCACGCATCTCACTCAATTATGATAAAATATAGATTTTTAAAATAATTTAAACTTATTAATTTTAATTTTAATAAAAATATTTGATCAACGACAATTTACCTTTTAATACAAAAGATTGAAATTTTACTTTTTTTTAATAGTTATATAATAAATAATTATAATTGAAGTTTACCTTAAATAAAATATTTCAAATTTCAATAAATAAATACACATTAATACTAAAATTAATTAAAAACTTCAGTTATCCTAAAAGCTACTATTTTACTTTTAATTTTATTTAAA
>JBBPBT010000811.1:2979340-3046926 GCA_037974875.1 Cicer bijugum | reverse complement strand
AAAAAAATAATAACATATTTAATATCATTATTATAACAATTAATAAAACAAATAATAATATTATTTTTTTATCTGCTATGAATTGATTGCAAGCTTGTTAATTTTTTTTTCATTAGTTTAGACGATCAACAATCACATTTAAAAATATAAATATAAATAATTTAAATAATTTAAATAAAATCGAATCATAAATACTAAACGTACACCTAAAATATGAGTTGAATGTAAACAGACGCATTAAGAAGTTTCCTAAATTGGCTTTTGGAAAAATTTAATTACAACAAATTTCAAATACAACTATAAATATCCATAAATATATAACCTACCATGTTGCATGGCAATCAATAACTTAGAGCAAGGCATCCATCCATCTTTCATTATATCCACACATTAAAGGTTTGATAAAAAATTGTCATTTTTCTTTTTATTAAATTTATTTTACAATTTTTCCTTTGCAGACATTTGAAAATGAGCAATAATATTTGAACACAATTTTAAATACAAATACATGTGGTCTCCACATAATCTCTCTTAATTTAATTTTTCTTTTTTTATTTTCTACACAATCTCTCTCTTCATTTAATTTCCCATTGGCAGACATTTGAAAATGAGCAATAATATTTGAACACAATTTTAAATACAAATACATATGTGGTCTCCACATAATCTCTCTTAATTTAATTTTCCTTTTTTTATTTTCCACACAATCTCTCTCTTCATTTAATTTCCCTCTCTTATTACTTTTCCTTTTTTTATCTCTCTTTTTTTACTTTTTTTTTCTTCCTCTATAAAAATAAACTTCACATGTTCATCTTCCTTTTCTTTCATAATTCCTCATTTTTTCTTTTATTTACTTATTTTTTATGAAGTAACTTGAAAATTCTAATCAAACAAAATATAAACCTAGTCAATGACTTTAAGAAACGTGGTTAATGTTGTGAACAACTTAGTTAATGAATTCAAACCGAAAACTTGAGCAATATAATCAAACAAACTTGGTTAATGACTTAAACCAATATGGTTAATTCCTGGCACAACTTGGTTAAAGTTTGGTCATTCTAATCAAATAATATAAATTTGGTTAATGTTTTGAACAACTTGGTTAATGAATTCGAATAAAAAATTTGAGCATTCTAATCAAATAAAATACAAATCTGGTTAATGATTTAAAACAATATGGTTAGACCTACCAATAACAATAACAGTGACGAAACTTAATATTTAGACATAAATAATTAACATAGATTAACAATTCATAGACCTAACTTTTAGACAAAAATAATGCATTAACCATCTATTATATTTTATTAACCAATAATGTTTACACTATTAACCAGAAAAAGAAACACACAAAAAAACTCAGAAAACCGTGTATGAGCCAAGAACAACAAAAGTAAACAGTTAAGAAAATATCATAAGAACTAAAATAAAATAAAAATCTATTTTAAAAAATAAAATAAAATCTAAGAAGTGTAGATATGGAGAGCAATGTGTAAAAAGTACAGGTAAAATACAGAATCTAGATCAACACAAAAATTAGTTGATTGATCCAAAAGGAAGAGAGAGAAAGAATAGAGAATGAGAGAAGAATAAGATGGATGAAGATGAAAGAATAATAGAGGTGTATTAATAAAGAGAGAGTGTAAATGTGTATAATATATTATATATAGGTGTACAACGAATAGGTGTACACTAATTGTATTTGTGTTTAAAATTGTGTTTAAATAATATTTCTCTTTAAAAATATAATAATTATTTTCATTTTTTGAATTTAAGATCTAATAGACAATATAATTGTACAACTTTTTTTTTCTTCATTTTGCCTCAACTTTCCTCTTTCAATTGATTTTTTTTCATAATCTAATAGACAATGTAAGATTTATAACTATAATTTTTTTTCTCTTCATTTTAGCTGCAACTTTTCAATTACATTATTCTCTTAAATATTTAGTATTAATAAAAATTCATTAATTTTTTAATAATGTTAAATAATCAAATGAAAAATTTGGTATAATTAAGAAAATCATGAAAAAAAATTCTATACAATGAAAATATTTGGTATAATTTCGTCTTCCATACACACTATCTTTGTTATAAAATTGTTTTATCTCTTTCACTATTGATATGCTACAAATTACATTTTTATTATACAAAAACAAACTTTATTGTTATCTTTTTTCATAAAAAAAATCTCCATTGTTTTCTCATTTAATTGTTTTATCTCTCTCCCACCATTTGTGTACTAAGTTACCTTTTTCGGTTGGTAAATGTTGCTATTTTTTTTTTAACTCAATGTTTCTAGTTGATACAATTTGTTTCTCTTGACATTATTAATTTGCTGTTATTTTAGAGTTTTAGTCCAAAAAAGTTCTCTTCCCCTATTTGATGTTCTTGAGTACTATTTCTATATAAACAAAAAAAAGTTGGTTGTATTTTTTTTATCAATGGACGTTATAGTTGCACTTGTTGAGAATTCCAACAGTGTTTTTAAACTATAGACCAAATGTAATATAGGTTTTACATATATGTTGAATGTTGATATAAACTTTTTTTTGTAATTGTCAATCTACACTTATATTTATTTATTTTTGTTTAGTACTTAGATGAGTTTATTAATATTCTCTTTTTCACTAGTAAAAACTCAAAATATAAATGAGAATAACTTAAATGTGACCTGATCGTATTTTAATATTTTTTTAAAAGTTTTGAATACAAAGTTTCGTTGGATTTGTGTGTTTTTACTTTGATAACAATTTTCAATGGCTATTTTAGTTGTGTCATGTTTATATGCAAATAAGAATTATTCATGATGCTATAACATGTAATCAACAAGACCACAATCTGAACTCCTGTCGCAGGTTGAATTGTTAGATGCTTCATGCATTAAAAAAATTACTTCACACGTTCGCCTCAACTTGACCGCACAACCAAATGTTAATAAGGATTATTTAATACATTTTAAGTAAATGATGTCGAAAAATATGGATTAACTATGTTGAACACGGTGGCGAAAATAATGTGATTCATACGGATTTGCATTATACGGTCTTAGAAGTTTATGTGGTCATAATATTGCGAACAAAAGCACGACTTTAGGTGAGCTACTTTTCAAGAAGTTGCTTGATTTCATGAAACTAGCAGAAACATGGTAGATGTTAGGTCCTTTTTTCCTGTTAATTTTTTCTTTGATTTTTTGTATGAATTGTTAAACTCATTAAATTCCATTTATATGTACTATTTATTCAGGTTAAATCCTACTTTTATGTATCATTTATTCAGATTAAATTGTCAAGAGTGTGACAAATTTCATAGTGTTACTTGAATTATCAACATGTTTTATTGAATAAAACATCATTTTCCAATATAGATTTGAAGATGACTTTATGTCTTGTTATTTTGTCAAGAGTGCACAAAATCTTCATCAATAAGAGTACAAGTTTTCGAGGTAATCTTGTTCTCAACATTTATATGTTTAATATTTTATATTATATTTTTACCAGCTACATGTATAAAATTTTAAAAACATGTTGTTGCATACACGGTATGTTCCCATCTTTTGAATTTGTCAAATAATAATCACCCTCACAAGAGAAAAAGAAAACGTACAAACGAAGTAATGATTAAGCTTATAATTTGGTTCCAAAATTTTTGTGAAATTTTTTATTAAAATTTTTTTAATTCAGTCCCTAGACTAAAGTTTTCATGTTAGATCGTTGTTTTCAATTAATAATTTTGTTTGTTTTTCCATCTTATTAATAATCTTGATATTGTTTTTAGTTGGATATTTTGGATTCTTATATATAGTAGAAAGTAGATTTACATGTGAGACAATTTTATGTTATGTATATAATTTGTTTTCCATCTAAATAATAATAGTGATATTTTTTAAGGGGCTGCATGATTCTCATATTTATCAATTATATTTGTAACTTTTAGGTTAACGAGGGAACTACTAGAATAGAGTTTGTCAAAATTGTGTATAGATATGCCTTAAAACATAATCAACCTGAACTCACAAATTTTTTTTGTGTTGCATTTAACAATTATACAAATGCATTATCATTTTCAAGGCTTATATATTTCTAATTTTTAATTTATACATCAACAGTTACATTTTGTATTCCATTCCATTTTTGATTGAAGTAGTTTGATAGATAGAAGCTCTCATTCAATTAAAACTAAAGATCATTGATGCGGGGTTGCTTCTCTTTAAATGTGAGAGTAAAACATTTGAAATTTTATTGAAAACTTTAATTGAAAATAAAGAAATACTATGTTGCCTATCACAATCGATGCTTTGGTCCATGAATATCTACGTCCTCTAGATAAATAAATCATTAACGAATGAAAATAATATCTACATAAATACTTGCCACCTTTCATGTGTGCCTTAGATTTTATGTGTTGTGTGCTTTCGAAAGCAGTCACGAAGATGGATTGGAAACAACAATTAAAAGTTAGAAAAATGGATCATGTTGTTTATAAGAATATAGTTGCCACTATCATGCATATGTTTCATGTTCATGGTCAACTTAATCTTCAAGCTAGTCTAAGGTATATCTCGTGAACATCTAAATAAGTTTGGTTAAGGAGGATGTTTAATACATGACCTATTTATCTTTGTATTTGATTCTATGTTTGCAATTTACTTTTACAGAAAAAAAAATAAATTTTGTTGCTCTTGTCACTTATTGTATATCATGTTTCTTTATATTATTTTCGCTTGTCGTATTAATTTTAAATAGAAGTTTCCAAAACAATTTTTAGTCACATGGTTTATAATATATCTATACCTTTGTTTATTTCATCTTGTGCTATTTATGATAATTGAATCCCAAAATTCCATTTTTTACTAGCTGCAACGTTACAATTAAAAAGAAAAGTGATGAAAAGATATTGTTGGTCCATGTAGCTTGTGCATCTTTTTACCTTTCGATCAGAACTAAACATAAAAATTAGGTTTTTATGTCTTGAAGTGCTCATAATTGTATGCTAAAAAGTTTAGTTCTTAATTGGATATGGTGTACCTATTAGGATTCATAGGAAGTTTAATAACACAAAAGATATATTGCTTATACATTTATGTCTCTATGCATTTGTATATTCTGTAGGACAAGTGTATAAAAAATAATAATTTATATATTTTTTAATAGATTTAGTTAACGCATTTGTATATTTAGTAGGACAAGTGTATATAGAAATGATAATTTATATATTTTTAATAGATTTAGTTAAGTTAGTGATTTTTATAGGGGAAATAATTTGTATTAAAAAACCATTTTCACATTGATTATTTGGTACAATAATTTTGTTAGCCATCGGTTCCTTGTAAGTAAAATTAATTTAAATTTACTTTGTAATAATAAAATATAAAAAGTGATATGATATTAAATCTTGAACACTCATTTGAGGTGGTTTTTAGTTGTATGTTCTAAAATTTTTAAAAACTAAAACTAATTTTAGTTTTGAGTCACTACGCCAGAAATGGTATTTTACAGCGCTTTTTTTAAGCCATTTACAGCGCTTTTTCAAAAAATTAAGCGCTGTAGTATCCAGCGCTGTAAAAAGATACAACAGCGCTCTTTAAAATAAAAAAGCGCTGTAAATCTCTTCTAAAAACGCGCTGCTTGTTGTATTAGTTTTACAGCGCTTTTTAAAAAAAGCGCTGTAATAGGTGCATTCCTTTATTTCAATTAGATCTCTTTCTGGGATTATATCAACAATCTCCTTCATAAATCGCAATATACAGCATCCGCAGTCCATGTTGTTAGTTTGATGAGAGCACTATAAAATAAAACATATAAGTCAATAAATATTTGTGCATTGATTGTTAATGAAATTTTAAAGGCATTATATTTCAAACCTTTATTGGAATCCATGTGATTTATTTGATTTTTCCTTCGACACTGTAGCACCCATTTGAGTTCGGAAAACTTGTAAAGCATTATCAAATAAATGTGATTATTAGCATTAACAAACACATTATATATATATATATATGTATGTAAGAAATAACTGAATAAATGAATACAATACCTAAAGAGTGCGAAGAAATATGTAGGGTTCATAGAGTTACGGTTTCGTTTAAGAAGGAACAGCGAGAATGCGCAGAAATACGAACGGTTCGTAGGACAGAGTAGGGTTTGCAATGAGAAGAGTACGTAATAATGTTCGTAGGGATAGTAACAAATATGGAGATGATTTGCAATTGAGATGGCTAACAATATTGTTTGTAGGGACAGTAGGGTTCGCAATGAGAATGATAATGAAGAGGAGAAGGATGTGACACCCTAAATCCCAAAATAACATTTGTAATAATATATACTAAATTATTTAAAGAAAACTTGCAGCGGATAAAGAAATTTGTTAAAGAGAATAAAAATTTAATATCTAATTTAGGATATCACGTTTCTCAAAAATAAAAATAAAAACACTTTATACTTATTTTGTCAATTAAAATAGTGCAATCTCGATAAGCTTGATTTAAGTATAATTACTTGATTTAATTCTAAAAACTTACTAGTACTTCTAAGGTTTTCATACAAAATTCAAATCAAATTAAATAAGTAAAATACAAGTTAAAACCCTTATTCCCGGTATCACCTATCAGAGCGGGGTTCCTCCCAAACTTGAACTTCAAGACTCATTAACCTGTAATAACTGCGATTTCGCAAACGCAGGACCCAGCCAGTCAAACACAAACAACGAAGGAGGTGAGTTTTGAAATCATGTTAATAGTATAATATGAGTAAGAAGAACACGCAAACAATCATAATAGAACCGTATCATAATCACTTTACGATATATCAAAATATTTAATTAAATAGTATCATAATATAACATCAAAGTCACTCAAGTAAAATAATCATCTCATTATAATATGCATCAAATCATCTAATTAATATTACCTTTGAAACACATCAATCACAATAAAACAATCACAAGGAAATGCAATGCTATGCATGAGCTTAGACTCTACTTCACAATGTGGTACCATTCTAACTCTGAAGTACTTGGTTAGGAGGCCATGATACTATGCCACCATCCCGGTGGACGGACAATTCAAATTGGCCCTGTCCTCATAGATCCCCTCAACTCAAAACCCGAGACACATATACGTGACAGTCGAGGTAAACGTGTGTTGCATGGTAGCTCCCGACATTTGGAGTGCTACCTCCAAGTCACCTAGGAATTCCCCATCGGAATACCTCCAAGGTCTAACAATCTTGCCTTAAGGCTCGACAGCAGACCGCCACGATCAGGCTCATTCAGTTGTACTTCCCCAGAATCACTAGGCTTGTCAGGCCCTACCTATATGATGACAAAATAATCTCCACTTCAAACATTCACAATATTTATTTTCTCCCCCCGTTAGCTTAGACTACTCCCTTAAGAGCATCGTATTTAAGAATCATCACTATCTCATCAAGTATGGGGTACTTCAATATTTTCATCATAATTTTATAATATCATTAATCATAAATAATCATGATCAATATATAAGCTCATCACAATTTTATAACATCACTATCATCAATCAAAAATCATCATTATCATCACATAAGCATATATCAAACCATGCATCCATATTTCATAATCACATCACAATAATAACAAATAATAACAAACATGTACACAATAATAACAAATAATAACAAATAATCACATCACAATAATAACAAATAATAATCATCCATATTTCATTATCATCACGTAAGCAAACATGTACACATAATTTCATTCAACATCCAACTTCACAATAATAACAAATATCAACTACCACACAAGTATCGAAAATTAAATCAATCAACACCTTATAAAAATTTCTATTTCACCTTTTAATCTCACAATTCTCATATTTCAAATTAATCAATTTATCTCTCAAAGGGCTACTGCCGTACGTAGCAAGCCCCGGATGAATCGTTGGGAAATACGGTTTTCCCGTTCATCTCACAATATATTATACTCATGAATTCAAACGCTCTCTCACCCCTTACCTTATTTTGAAGCTTTCACACACGAATACGATTCCATGAGCAAACAACCTTTGTTCGTTGACTCTTGGTCCTTCAATCGATCTAACTCGATAGTTTATGGGTAAACGTTAAAAATAAATTATGAGAAGATACTCTAAAAACTAAATTCGAAATTCGGTCAAGGAAAATTACCATAAATCAGAAACGCAATCAATGGATAATATAGCCACTTTTCACACGGTCGTTTTGGCGTTGGTTTCACTCAAATCGGACTTACGGTGAAGAAGAACGGTGCAAAATAAGGATTTCTGTAAACGGAGAATTCGGGTATTTCAGGGAGAAAATCGGGTTGTTAAAAATCTGAAAAATTGTGTTTAATTGAATAGATAAATGAGTAAAACAACATACTGAAATTTGGACGAAAACAGAGAAACTTTTCTGGGACAGTTATGGCTCTCCAGTGTCAAACGATAGGTTGTTGTGTTTACTCTTTGGTTCTACGGCTGCCCTTCCAACTCCCTTCTTTTGTTTGTTTTATATTTTTAACAATTAGGGTTCATAGAGTCAACCCCATTGGTCTCTTTATTTATATTTTACTATTATTATTTTTATTTTATTAAAATTAAACTAATAATTATTTAATCTCCTTTTTAATATTCCTCCAAACCTCATTTAGTTTTTCAAACATTAGTAATATTTTCTAAATTAGAGTAATTAAAATAATATATAAAAAAAACATATTACTAATAATAGAAACTTTCACATTCAAAATAATCCCTACAATTATACTTATTTCTCAAAATATTCATATTATAACAATACCATCATATTAGAAAATAGTCAAAATTATAAAATAAATAGAGATAACAATAATATTTTATGTAAATTACTAAATCATAATAAATATATATATAAAATCACAATTCAAAAATAAGTATATAAAAACAAAGAAAATCAAACACAATATTACTACGATCTCAAGATTCTATAAATAATTAAAATAAGATATATTTAGAAATAATTTAAATAAGAGATACTTAAAAATGATTAAAAATCTAAATATGTACACACTTAACATTAGTCAAACATGTAAGAAAATATCATATTAATTACCAACTCACATATACACTTAAAATCATATAAAATCTTGTTCTTTAAAATATTACACTAAAATACTTTTATTTTTAGAAAGATATGTAAAATAATAAAGTAAAATATTTATTATTTATATTGCTCATTAAATATAATATCTATCAAACCAACACATCATAGAAAACATCCATATCATGAAAATTATTCACAAAATTTATCAACATATATTCTAAAATAATTTTAACATCAAATTAATTATTTAAAATTCTATTTAATTAATAAAATAGTTTATTATAAAATTTGGGGTGTTACAATTTTCTTCCTCCCTAGGGTCATTCTTGTCCAATTAGGGTTTTTAACCAATCTTGTGCATCCAATAGGTGTGTTTGTCTCATTGGTTGAACATTTAGTTCATTTTCGTCCTCCCTAGGGTTATTCTTGTCCAATTAGGGTTTTTAACCAATCTTGTGCATCCAATAGGTGTGTTTGTGTCATGTGTTGAACATTTAGGTCATTTTCTTCCTCCCTAGGGTCATTCTTGTCCAATTAGGGTTTTTAACCAATCTTGTGCATCCAATAGGTGTGTTTGTGTCATTGGTTGAACATTTAGGTCATTTTCGTCCTCCCTAGGGTTATTCTTTTCCAATTAGGGTTTTTAACCAATCTTGTGCATCCAATAGGTGTGTTTGTGTCATTGGATGAACATTTAGGTCATTTTCGTCCTCCCTACACTTCATCTTGTCCAATTAGGGTTTTTAACCAATCTTGTGCATCCAATAGGTGTGTTTGTGTCATTGGATGAACATTTAGGTCATTTTCGTCCTCCCTACACACTTCATCATGTCCAATTAGGGTTTTTAACCAATCTTGTGCATCCAATAGGTGTGTTTGTGTCATTGGATGAACATTTAGGTCATTTTCGTCCTCCCTACACTTCATCTTGTCCAATTAGGGTTTTTAACCAATCTTGTGCATCCAATAGGTGTGTTTGTGTCATTGGATGAACATTTAGGTCATTTTCGTCCTCCCTAGGGTTATTCTTCTCCAATTAGGGTTTTTAACCAATCTTGTGCATCCAATAGGTGTGTTTGAGTCATTGGATGAACGTTTAGGTCATTTTCGTCCTTCCTACACTTAATCTTGTCCAATTAGGGTTTTTAACCAATCTTGTGCATCCAATAGGTGTGTTTGTGTCATTGGATGAACATTTAGGTCATTTTCGTCCTCCCTAGGGTTATTCTTCTCCAATTAGGGTTTTTAACCAATCTTGTGCATCCGATAAGTGTGTTTGTGTCATTGGATGAACATTTAGGTCATTTTCGTCCTCCCTACACTTAATCTTGTCCAATTAGGGTTTTTAACCAATCTTGTGCATCCAATAGGTGTGTTTGTGTCATTGGATGAACATTTAGGTCATTTTCGTCCTCCCAACAGTTAATCTTGTCCAATTAGGGTTTTTAACCAATCTTGTGCATCCAATAGGTGTGTTTGTGTCATTGGATGAACATTTAGGTCATTTTCGTCCTCCCTAGGGTTATTCTTCTCCAATTAGGGTTTTTAACCAATCTTGTGCATCCAATAGGTGTGTTTGTGTCATTGGATGAACATTAAGGTCATTTTCGTCCTCCCTATGGTTATTCTTCTCCAATTAGGGTTTTTAACCAATCTTGTGCATTAAATAGGTGTGTTTGTGACACCCTAAATCCCAAAATAACATTTGTAATAATATATACTAAATTATTTAAAGAAAACTTGCAGCGGATAAAGAAATTTGTTAAAGAGAATAAAAATTTAATATCTAATTTAGGATATCACGTTTCTCAAAAATAAAAATAAAAACACTTTATACTTATTTTGTCAATTAAAATAGTGCAATCTCGATAAGCTTGATTTAAGTATAATTACTTGATTTAATTCTAAAAACTTACTAGTACTTCTAAGGTTTTCATACAAAATTCAAATCAAATTAAATAAGTAAAATACAAGTTAAAACCCTTATTCCCGGTATCACCTATCAGAGCGGGGTTCCTCCCAAACTTGAACTTCAAGACTCATTAACCTGTAATAACTGCGATTTTGCAAACGCAGGGCCCAGCCAGTCAAACACAAACAACGAAGGAGGTGAGTTTTGAAATCATGTTAATAGTATAATATGAGTAAGAAGAACACGCAAACAATCATAATAGAACCGTATCATAATCACTTTACGATATATCAAAAATATTTAATTAAATAGTATCATACTATAACATCAAAGTCACTCAAGTAAAATAATCATCTCATTATAATATGCATCAAATCATTTAATTAATATTACCTTTGAAACACATCAATCACAACAAAACAATCACAAGGAAATGCAATGCTATGCATGAGCTTAGACTCTACTTCACAATGTGGTACCATTCTAACTCTGAAGTACTTGGTTAGGAGGCCATGATACTATGCCACCATCCCGGTGGACGGACAATTCAAATTGGCCCTGTCCTCATAGATCCCCTCAACTCAAAACCCGAGACACATATACGTGACAATCGAGGTAAACGTGTGTTGCATGGTAGCTCCCGACATTTGGAGTGCTACCTCCAAGTCACCTAGGAATTCCCCACCGGAATACCTCCAAGGTCTAACAATCTTGCCTTAAGGCTCGACAGCAGACCGCCACGATCAGGCTCATTCAGTTGTACTTCCCCAGAATCACTAGGCTTGTCAGGCCCTACCTATATGATGACAAAATAATCTCCACTTCAAACATTCACAATATTTATTTTCTCCCCCCGTTAGCTTAGACTACTCCCTTAAGAGCATCGTATTTAAGAATCATCACTATCTCATCAAGTATGGGGTACTTCAATATTTTCATCATAATTTTATAATATCATTAATCATAAATAATCATGATCAATATATAAGCTCATCACAATTTTATAACATCACTATCATCAATCAAAAATCATCATTATCATCACATAAGCATATATCAAACCATGCATCCATATTTCATAATCACATCACAATAATAACAAATAATAACAAATAATCACATCACAATAATAACAAATAATAATCATCCATATTTCATTATCATCACGTAAGCAAACATGTACACATAATTTCATTCAACATCCAACTTCACAATAATAACAAATATCAACTACCACACAAGTATCGAAAATTAAATCAATAAACACCTTATAAAAATTTCTATTTCACATTTTAATCTCACAATTCTCATATTTCAAATTAATCAATTTATCTCTCAAAGGGCTACTGCCGTACGTAGCAAGCCCCGGATGAATCGTTGGGAAATACGGTTTTCCCGTTCATCTCACAATATATTATACTCATGAATTCAAACGCTCTCTCACCCCTTACCTTATTTCGACGCTTTCAGACACGAGTACAATTCCACGAGCAAACAATATTTGTTCTTTGACTTTTTGTCCTTCAATCGATCATAAATCAGAAAACCAATCAGTGGATAAAATAGCCACTTTTAACACGATCGTTTTGGCGTTGGTTTCACTAAAATCGGACTTACGGTGAAGAAGAACGGTGCAAAATTATGATTTTGAAATTTGGACGAAAACAGAGAAACTTTTATGGGACAGTTATGGCTCTCCAGTGTCAAACGATAGGTTGTTGTTGTGTTTACTCTTTGGTTCTACGGCTGCCCCTTCCAACTCCCTTCTTTTGTTTGTTTTATATTTTTAACAATTAGGGTTCATAGAGTCAACCCCGTTGGTCTCTTTATTTATATTTTACTATTATTATTTTTATTTTGTTAAAATTAAACTAATAATTATTTAATCTCCTTTTTAATATTCCTCCAAACCCCATTTAGTTTTTCAAACATTAGTAATATTTTCTAAATTAGAGTAATTAAAATAATATATAAAAAAAACATATTACTAATAATAGAAACTTTCACATTCAAAATAATCCCTACAATTATACTTATTTCTCAAAATATTCATATTATAACAATACCATCATATTAGAAAATAGTCAAAATTATAAAATAAATAGAGATAACAATAATATTTTATGTAAATTACTAAATCATAATAAATATATATATATAATCACAATTCAAAAATAAGTATATAAAAACAAAGAAAATCAAACACAATATTACTACGATCTCAAGATTCTATAAATAATTAAAATAAGATATATTTAGAAATAATTAAAAAAAGAGATACTTAAAAATGATTAAAATCTCATATTAATTACCAACTCACATATACACTTAAAATCATATAAAATCTTGTTCTTTAAAATATTGCACTAAAATACTTTTATTTTTAGAAAGATATGTAAAATAATAAAGAAAATATTTATTATTTATATTGCTCATTAAATATAATATCTATCATACCAGCACGTCATAGAAAACATCCATATCACGAAAATTATTCACAAAATTTATCAACATATATTTTAAAATAATTTTAACATCAAATTAATTATTTAAAATTCTATTTAATTAATAAAATAGTTTATTATAAAATTTGGGGTGTTACAAATGTTGCAACTAAGAATAGTACTTTATAATTCGTTGTTCTAGTGGTGTCAAATTATGACAACGTTTCATATATCTTACTAAATTATTTTAGTATACCATGCAATGTGTAATATTAGTTAGAGATCATAGAAAATATAGACCTAGATAAATAGGTAAGGAAGTGTTTATATCAATTTTGAAAGGTGATTTTTTTATCATAATAGGTTGGGAAAAAAAGAGTCTGTCTCATTTTCAAAATTGAACAAAGTTTCATTGGACCGTTCGATTAGCCGCTTTGGTTGGGGCATTAACAAATTATCTTTGTCAAATATTATGTTATATGAAGGGGAAATATCTCTTGCTTTGGTGTGCGCTACATTTAATCTTTAGTTTATATTGTGTAAAATATATATAAAACATTCCTTTTTTATTTTGTTTGGTTTGTTTGTAACTGCTCTCATACATATTTCATATGACTTTGACCTAATTTTTTTGCAGTTAAATTTTTAATGTGTTGTTTGATTATAGTCATGTTATTTTTGTTTTTAGTTGTACAGTAACTAACTAAATTAACACAAATTATAAAATAATTTACATATGCATGCTAATTCCTTATTACGCTCAACTAAGGAAAAAGAAAAGAAAATGGACATATTAAAAAAAAATGATTGTTTTCAAATTATTAAAGTGAATATAGTTTACAAATACATTCAATCACATATCACCATATCTCTCTTATATTTATTTTTCTCAATAATTTATGAAAAATATGATACCCATAAAAAACCATACATATACTACATTTGTCATATGTGTAACCAAATTATACACAGTCATTATTGGAACCACTATACGTTTAAGTTGTTCACATTTTCCAGAAATTTTGATGGTCACATGCATGTATCGTATTATTTATTCTAGCAAGCTTCCAAACATGAATTCACGATGACATTAACTCCACGAGCATCTGCAAATTATTGTAACAACCATTGATAATTAATTGAATTATATTTTATAAGGTCGGATTGATATATACAATTATAAAATTAAATAGGAAAAAGTAAAAGTATAAATACCACTATTGAGGTTTATCGACTTGGAATTAACACACGTGGTTGTACAATCATAAGCAACTTTAGAAGATATCTTATGGCAATTTAATAACTCACAAGCACCGACACAACCTGCATACAATGGTAATCTTCCGAGGAAGCGTTTACATTTTAGGGCACACTTGGCTGTACAAAGGAGAAAACCAATTGAGCGGTGTTTTGGTGGTGATGAAGGTGCAACAAGATCATCAGCTTGTGCAACAACTAACATTATCATTACAAAAATCGAAACAATCTTTTTCATCTCTCTCTTTGCCATAACTCTTCTCTATACAATTGTTGATATTCTGAAAGAATTTGTCTAGTTTGATTTGACGATCATTGAATAGAAAACCTCAATTTATAAGCACACAATAGTTAACATTTAAGCATATTTTAACTACTTAACAAAATTACACATCACGAGAGAAAGACTTTTTGAGTTATGTCATACAATTTTTGTGTGATAACAAAACAAATATAGAAATAAAGTCATATTCTATTGTGGAAAATGACACAACATAGTAATTGATATTAAGTTTTCCAATAAAGAAAATGCATTAAGAGAATCTCAAATTACTTTATCTAAAAAGGTAGGAATCTAAAAATAATTATTTTGGTTCCATCTATGTTGCCAATGTTAAACAATTGAATAAGATTATGTTAAGAAATGTAAATTCCTAAAAAAAATTGAAAAGGATGAATTAATTAAAATTTTTTGTTTTCAATATTTGGTTATGTGTAAAAATTGGCCCAAATAATCTACAGTTTAAATAAGAGGTAAATTTAGTTACTACTGGGGTTTGAACTTTAGTATTTTCGACCAATTCAACCATCACTGAACCATATTCACTATTTGAGATCAATGACTTACGCTACAAAAATATAATATAAAAATAGAGAGTCATCATTTATATTTTCATTAATGTAAAATTAAATTATAAATTCTAATATAGCAGAGTGGAGACCTCAAGTATCACTGCGAGAAATTTTACAATGAATGATAAAATAATAAGGTTGATAATTTAAAGTCTTACAATTCTCAAGAGAAGTTTTTAAATCTGAAAAATTATTTTCTTGATCATATTTTGAGTTGCAATAGATAATAATGATCTAATGTCGGATGCATTTTGTGCAACTATTAAGGATGATTATATGAATGCGCATCTCAAGACTCCAGTTGACATTGATATTTTCATTACGAAATTTATCAAGAAGAATTTTTTCTTTGTAGAATAGATTACCAGAATCCCAACAATATATAAATTTGTCACAAGTTAAGGTACAAATTCAAGAAGCATTAAACTCAAGACAATGAAATTTAATATGATGAGGACATGTACTTTTCAAGGTTTGCCATTAATATTGTTGAAATACAACGTGTGTATTTAACAAGATAATTGACAAACAATTTTAAATGTCTTAGAGATTTTAAATAGTGGTTGCCCCGTTTTGAACGCTTTAAGGTTTATGCGAATGTTGTGACACCCTAAATCCCACAATAATATATATAATAATTTTAATCATATTCCTATAAAATTTGCAGCGGATAAATAGAATTATATTTTCAAGAAAATAAAATCTTTTGTAACTAATTTAGGATATCACGTTTCTCAAAGTACACATGCACCAATTCAAATTTTATTACTCAAATAAAACAATTTAATCTCAATAAACTTGATTTAAGTATAATTACTTGATTTAATTCTAAAAACTTATTAGTACTTCTAAGGTTTACATACAAAAATTTGATTCAAATTAAATAAGTAAAATACAAATTAAAACCCTTATTCCCGGTATCACCTATCAGAGCGGGGTTCCTCCCAAACTTGAACTTCAAGACTCATTAACCTGTAATAACTGCGATTTCGCAAACGCAGGGCCCAGCCAGTCAAACACAAACAACGAAGGAGGTGAGTTTTGAAATCATGTTAATAGTATAATATGAGTAAGAAGAACACGCAAACAATCATAATAGAACCGTATCATAATCACTTTACGATATATCAAAATATTTAATTAAATAGTATCATAATATAACATCAAAGTCACTCAAGTAAAATAATCATCTCATTATAATATGCATCAAATCATCTTATTAATATTACCTTTGAAACACATCAATCACAATAAAACAATCACAAGGAAATGCAATGCTATGCATGAGCTTAGACTCTACTTCACAATGTGGTACCATTCTAACTCTGAAGTACTTGGTTAGGAGGCCATGATACTATGCCACCATCCCGGTGGACGGACAATTCAAATTGGCCCTGTCCTCATAGATCCCCTCAACTCAAAACCCGAGACACATATACGTGACAGTCGAGGTAAACGTGGGTTGCATGGTAGCTCCCGACATTTGGAGTGCTACCTCCAAGTCACCTAGGAATTCCCCACCGGAATACCTCCAAGGTCTAACAATCTTGCCTTAAGGCTCGACAGCAGACCGCCACGATCAGGCTCATTCAGTTGTACTTCCCCAGAATCACTAGGCTTGTCAGGCCCTACCTATAT
Source organism: Cicer bijugum (assembly GCA_037974875.1). Classification (NCBI taxonomy): domain Eukaryota; kingdom Viridiplantae; phylum Streptophyta; class Magnoliopsida; order Fabales; family Fabaceae; genus Cicer; species Cicer bijugum. The sequence continues at coordinate 3,029,743 of JBBPBT010000811.1, read as the reverse complement.
GATGACAAAATAATCTCCACTTCACACATTCACAATATTTATTTCCTCCCCCCGTTAGCTTAGACTACTCCCTTAAGAGCATCGTATTTAAGAATCATCACTATCTCATCAAGTATGGGGTACTTCAATATTTTCATCACAATTTTATAATATCATTAATCATAAATAATCATGATCAATATATAAGCTCATCACAATTTTATGACATCACTATCATCAATCAAAAATCATCATTATCATCACATAAGCATATATCAAACCATGCATCCATATTTCATAATCACATCACAATAATAACAAATAATCACATCACAATAATAACAAATAATAATCATCCATATTTCATTATCATCACGTAAGCAAACATGTACACATAATTTCATTCAACATCCAACTTCACAATAATAACAAATATCAACTACCACACAAGTATCGAAAATTAAATCAATAAACACCTTATAAAAATTTCTATTTCACATTTTAATCTCACAATTCTCATATTTCAAATTAATCAATTTATCTCTCAAAGGGCTACTGCCGTACGTAGCAAGCCCCGGATGAATCGTTGGGAAATACGGTTTTCCCGTTCATCCCACAATATATTATACTCATGAATTCAAACGTTCTCTCACCCCTTACCTTATTTCGACGCTTTCAGACACGAGTACAATTCCACGAGCAAACAATATTTGTTCTTTGACTTTTTGTCCTTCAATCGATCATAAATCAGAAAACCAATCAGTGGATAAAATAGCCACTTTTAACACGATCGTTTTGGCGTTGGTTTCACTAAAATCGGACTTACGGTGAAGAAGAACGGTGCAAAATAATGATTTTGAAATTTGGACGAAAACAGAGAAACTTTTATGGGACAGTTATGGCTCTCCAGTGTCAAACGATAGGTTGTTGTTGTGTTTACTCTTTGTTTCTACGGCTGCCCCTTCCAACTCCCTTCTTTTGTTTGTTTTATATTTTTAACAATTAGGGTTCATAGAGTCAACCCCGTTGGTCTCTTTATTTATATTTTACTATTATTATTTTTATTTTGTTAAAATTAAACTAATAATTATTTAATCTCCTTTTTAATATTCCTCCAAACCCCATTTAGTTTTTCAAACATTAGTAATATTTTCTAAATTAGAGTAATTAAAATAATATATAAAAAAAACATATTACTAATAATAGAAACTTTCACATTCAAAATAATCCCTACAATTATACTTATTTCTCAAAATATTCATATTATAACAATACCATCATATTAGAAAATAGTCAAAATTATAAAATAAATAGAGATAACAATAATATTTTATGTAAATTACTAAATCATAATAAATATATATATATAATCACAATTCAAAAATAAGTATATAAAAACAAAGAAAATCAAACACAATATTACTACGATCTCAAGATTCTATAAATAATTAAAATAAGATATATTTAGGAATAATTAAAAAAAGAGACACTTAAAAATGATTAAAATCTCATATTAATTACCAACTCACATATACACTTAAAATCATATAAAATCTTGTTCTTTAAAATATTGCACTAAAATACTTTTATTTTTAGAAAGATATGTAAAATAATAAAGAAAATATTTATTATTTATATTGTTCATTAAATATAATATCTATCATACCAGCACGTCATAGAAAACATCCATATCACGAAAATTATTCACAAAATTTATCAACATATATTTTAAAATAATTTTAACATCAAATTAATTATTTAAAATTCTATTTAATTAATAAAATAGTTTATTATAAAATTTGGGGTGTTACAATTCTCCCCCTGTTAAAGAATTTCGTCCTCGAAATTTTCGGTGAGTGAACTAATATCCAACTTATCACCCTCAAGATTCAAACTTAGTCTATAAATATATTTAAGGTATTCAATATCCAATTAAGCACAACATGTAGAAAATCAACATAGCATGATAGACTCACATGACAAAATAAATCAATTAAACACACAATATTTATCTTTCAATTATGAAGTAAAATGTCTATAACATTCATCATTCAATTATGAAATAAAATATCACAGAGTTACTCACTGTAATTTACATATAAAACATAACATATATATTTTGCCTATAATAATGTAGTTCCTTCAGTTTGGTTAAGTGAAACACATCCCAAGTACGTTGTCAATTTCAACTAGTTATTTCAAACCAAATATTACTAGTTTTACTCCTTAAAACAAAATCTAAATCCTACCACCAAACATCAATAAATTTAATTTAGGTCTGACAAATAGAGAAATTTTTAAGATATTAAACACATCTAACAGCTTAAAAATATTATAATAATTTATAATCAATTACTTTATAAAAACATACTCTGTATATAATCAAGGAAAAAAAACTAATGATAAAGATACTATTTCCTAATAACATATATTTAATAATTAAATTCATTTAATTGATATAAGCAATGATCATGTTTTTTAACTATTTAAAAAATAAAATTAAAAGGTACTTCTAACAAAATAATGAGTTATCGTTGTCCCTTTTATTGACGATGAGTCATCGGGGTAGCTAGTCCCTCCTACTCATGTAGTCAACTACTTAAGGAACTATAACTGCAGTCATTGAAATTCAAATATGAATAATTAAAAGTATCTTTAACGTGGTTCAGGAGTGCGAAGGCGGCGCCACAACTCCTACTCCTTACTTCAAGTTAAAAACTCACTTAATTACACATTCACAATAATTTATTCGTAATTTACAACTAGCTACAACAATAAAAGAAAGGACACTAACATCAACGTATAATCAATAATTCGATTGAAGACATATAGAACTATTCCACTTTTAAATGCTTTCGATTACTCTAACTCTATACATTAATTCCCAAAAATTAGAATACTTGAAACACAAACAATTTCGTATTTACATAATCATATACATGCATACAACTAATTCATCAATTGACAACATGATGTAGAATATCCTCATGCCAATCCAATATTTAGAAATTGATCACAAATAAATTATTAATTAACTTTACTTTTAATCAATCTTTATCATTTAACAAAGATTGAAACAAAGATTTTTAAATTAGTAGGTAAAGTATGCAACTATTTTACTCCAAGTTAATATAACAATCATAAAATTAAAATAAATCTCGTAGTACCTAAATTATTTTGGGTTAATCAATACTCTAAAATTTGATTGCAAACACTTAAATTATTTTAAAAGGATCACTAATCTTTTAATACCATAAAATAATTTTTCTTCATAATTTCAAATTTTTCCTTAGATTACTTCTTAATAAATCTTACGATTTTTTTTTTTATACTTTTAGAAATCAATAAGATTACTAAAATTTCACCAATATCTTTCCCACCAAAATACCTCTCAAGATATTTAAGCACTCTTCAAATAATTTTTTTTTCGTTTTTAACCTATATTTTGAAATCAAATCAAATCATGTATATAAAATTAGATACAAAGTTTTATAATTCATTAAGACTCCTAAAATAGTTATATTTTTTCCGTAATTTCTAAAAAACTATTTTTATAACAAATCTTCTAGACTATTATTATTTACTATTTTTTTTAAAAAATAGCACATAGTAAAACTTGGCGTAAATTATTTTTCTCTTGTGTGACCAATCTAAATTTTAAATAAAACCATCATAAATATATATTTTTATTATTATTTTAAGAATCAACACAACTCCAACACAATCTAATTTTCTAAATTAAGTCAACAATAATTCACTCATAAAATATTTCCTTTTATAAATAAATCAAATTTAATCCCTTCTTAATTTTTGTTTCTAAAAGTCTAACTATAAAATTTCAACCAAATTTGACTATTCAAGAATTACTATTGCTAATAATATGAATTTTATAGTATTTCAAAATCATTATGAATGTCATAAATTAATTTCAAAAGCAATGTCAAAATTTTAATCATTTAGGTACAACTATCAACATTTTCAAGTGATTTTCACTTATGATAAAATCAAGTTAAGTGCCCATATAAAACTGAATTTTTAAATTTCATAACTATTTTTCAAGACAAGATTTTTAATTGACAATAATATCTACAACATTATCTTAAAACCAATAACAATAGTAATGAAGACAATCACACGATCTCTCTTTTTTTTTTTCACATATATCCATTCAAAATCAGAAATAAAAATTTTCTAGTCAACATTAAAACTTTAGACAAAAGAGATATATTTTCTATTCAAGTAAGGTTTAGAAAGAAACATCCCTTTTTTTTAATTGTATTTCAATAAAATAATAATAATAATAATAATATTAATAATTTTTTTTTCTTTCTCAATTAGTAGACATTTTATCATTAGTACTATTGTAAATCACTGAAGAGTTCTTAAACTCTAAAACTCTAACATCGAGTTCAACTCTAATGAGTTCATAATATCATAATCAGAAAATCAATCACTTCAAATAATTATTCCAACACCCTCACGATTCAATATTCATACCAGCCCCCTAAACCAAGATAACAATAACTCTTTTCAATTTTCTTAAAAACAAGACATAGTAAAACATACTGTAAATTTTAATTTAATCATCATGTAATGACACTAAAGACAAGGCCTATCAGTCAATAACTAGTATCATATCAATTAAATTCATCATTTCAAACATACTGCTGCCCATCAATAGAAAAAGTTATTTCTAACTATTCATTCTAACAAAGAGCAAAAAAATAAAATTATAAACACAAATCCAATCAAAAGCTAATTAACTCAATCATGTCAACATTTCAAATTAACTTAAATTTTAAGAAATAATTTCCTATTATATTTTATCACTTAAATAAGAATTTAGAATCCACAACACAACACAATTAGAGTAAGAAGATAGTAAATAGTTAATTATTAACTTCAAAGATATGTACAATAATACAAAAGCATACATCACATAACACAATAATATAACAAATAAAAACATGATAGTGAAAATAATTAATAATCATAATCAATCAATAATTAATATTATCTCCATTAAATTAATAATTTTAAATATATAACTAGACAATAAAAATTATTTCTACCTATCCACTATAACAACAGAGCAAATAATCCAAGTTAGAAACGCAAACCACAAGTCTAATCAAAAGGTAATTAATTTGGTTATGTCAACAATTAAACTTCACTCAAATTTTAACAAATAATTTCATGGTTTATTAAGTCACTTTATTAGAAGCTTATAATCACAACACAATTAGAGTAAGCAAAAAGTGTATAGTTCATTAGTAACTTCAAATATATGTATAATTATACAAAAGCATATACCACATGTCAATAACACAATAATATAAAAGCAGAAAAACATGATAGTAAAAATAATTAATACACAAGAAAACACAATTGACACGACTGACATTTGACTCCGATTGAACCGACACTCAACCCACCCGGCCTGATTGGACAGACCTGCTCTGATACCACTAATGTGACACCCTAAATCCCACTATAATATATATAATAATTTTTTATCATATTCCTATAAAATTTGCAGCGGATAAATAGAATTATATTTTCAAGAAAATAAAATCTTTTGTAACTAATTTTAGGATATCACGTTTCTCAAAGTACACATGCACCAATTCAAATTTTATTACTAAAATAAAACAATTTAATCTCAATAAACTTGATTTAAGTATAATTACTTGATTTAATTCTAAAAACTTATTTGTACTTCTAAGGTTTTCATACAAAAATTTGATTCAAATTAAATAAGTAAAATACAAATTAAAACCCTTATTCCCGGTATCACCTATCAGAGCGGGGTTCCTCCCAAACTTGAACTTCAAGACTCATTAACCTGTAATAACTGCGATTTCGCAAACGCAGGGCCCAGCCAGTCAAACACAAACAACGAAGGAGGTGAGTTTTGAAATCTTGTTAATAGTATAATATGAGTAAGAAGAACACGCAAACAATCATAATAGAACCGTATCATAATCACTTTACGATATATCAAAATATTTAATTAAATAGTATCATAATATAACATCAAAGTCACTCAAGTAAAATAATCATCTCATTATAATATGCATCAAATCATCTAATTAATTTTACCTTTGAAACACATCAATCACAATAAAACAATCACAAGGAAATGCAATGCTATGCATGAGCTTAGACTCTACTTCACAATGTGGTACCATTCTAACTCTGAAGTACTTGGTTAGGAGGCCATGATACTATGCCACCATCCCGGTGGACGGACAATTCAAATTGGCCCTGTCCTCATAGATCCCCTCAACTCAAAACCCGAGACACATATACGTGACAATCGAGGTAAACGTGTGTTGCATGGTAGCTCCCGACATTTGGAGTGCTACCTCCAAGTCACCTAGGAATTCCCCACCGGAATACCTCCAAGGTCTAACAATCTTGCCTTAAGGCTCGACAGCAGACCGCCACGATCAGGCTCATTCAGTTGTACTTCCCCAGAATCACTAGGCTTGTCAGGCCCTACCTATATGATGACAAAATAATCTCCACTTCAAACATTCACAATATTTATTTTCTCCCCCCGTTAGCTTAGACTACTCCCTTAAGAGCATCGTATTTAAGAATCATCACTATCTCATCAAGTATGGGGTACTTCAATATTTTCATCATAATTTTATAATATCATTAATCATAAATAATCATGATCAATATATAAGCTCATCACAATTTTATAACATCACTATCATCAATCAAAAATCATCATTATCATCACATAAGCATATATCAAACCATGCATCCATATTTCATAATCACATCACAATAATAACAAATAATAACAAATAATCACATCACAATAATAACAAATAATAATCATCCATATTTCATTATCATCACGTAAGCAAACATGTACACATAATTTCATTCAACATCCAACTTCACAATAATAACAAATATCAACTACCACACAAGTATCGAAAATTAAATCAATAAACACCTTATAAAAATTTCTATTTCACATTTTAATCTCACAATTCTCATATTTCAAATTAATCAATTTATCTCTCAAAGGGCTACTGCCGTACGTAGCAAGCCCCGGATGAATCGTTGGGAAATACGGTTTTCCCGTTCATCTCACAATATATTATACTCATGAATTCAAACGCTCTCTCACCCCTTACCTTATTTCGACGCTTTCAGACACGAGTACAATTCCACGAGCAAACAATATTTGTTCTTTGACTTTTTGTCCTTCAATCGATCATAAATCAGAAAACCAATCAGTGGATAAAATAGCCACTTTTAACACGATCGTTTTGGCGTTGGTTTCACTAAAATCGGACTTACGGTGAAGAAGAACGGTGCAAAATAATGATTTTGAAATTTGGACGAAAACAGAGAAACTTTTATGGGACAGTTATGGCTCTCCAGTGTCAAACGATAGGTTGTTGTTGTGTTTACTCTTTGGTTCTACGGTTGCCCCTTCCAACTCCCTTCTTTTGTTTGTTTTATATTTTTAACAATTAGGGTTCATAGAGTCAACCCCGTTGGTCTCTTTATTTATATTTTACTATTATTATTTTTATTTTGTTAAAATTAAACTAATAATTATTTAATCTCCTTTTTAATATTCCTACAAACCCCATTTAGTTTTTCAAACATTAGTAATATTTTCTAAATTAGAGTAATTAAAATAATATATAAAAAAAACATATTACTAATAATAGAAACTTTCACATTCAAAATAATCCCTACAATTATACTTATTTCTCAAAATATTCATATTATAACAATACCATCATATTAGAAAATAGTCAAAATTATAAAATAAATAGAGATAACAATAATATTTTATGTAAATTACTAAATCATAATAAATACTTTTATATAAAGAAAGATATGTAAAATAATAAAGAAAATATTTATTATTTATATTGCTCATTAAATATAATATCTATCATACCAGCACGTCATAGAAAACATCCATATCACGAAAATTATTCACAAAATTTATCAACATATATTTTAAAATAATTTTAACATCAAATTAATTATTTAAAATTCTATTTAATTAATAAAATAGTTTATTATAAAATTTGGGGTGTTACAAATGACACTAAAACGTAGTGAAGTTTATGTAATAAAGAGAAAACTGAAACGAATTACCTTTTACAGCGCTTTTTTAAAAACCTTTTACAACGCTTTTCCAAAAAGCGCTCTAATAGGTCCTTTAATTATGTGATAGTGCAAGTCTTTTACAGCGCTTGTCAAAAAAAGCGTTGTAAAAGACCTTCTTATTTTTTTTAAAAGCCTTTTGCAGCGCTTTTCCAAAAAGCGCTCTAATAGGTCCTTTAATTATGTGAAAGTGCAAGTCTTTTACAACGCTTTTTTTACAGCGCTTGTCAAAAAAAGCGCTGTAAAAGACCTTCTTATTTTTTTTAAAAGCCTTTTACAGCGCTTTTCCAAAAAGCGCTCTAATAGGTCCTTTAATTATGTGAAAGTGCAAGTCTTTTACAGCGCTTTTTTTACAGCGCTTGTCAAAAAAGCGTTGTAAAAGACCTTCTTATTTTTTTTTTAAAAGCCTTTTACAGCGCTTTTCCAAAAAACGCTCTAATAGGTCCTTTAATTATGTGAAAACGCAAGTCTTTTACAGCGCTTCTTTTACAGCGCTTGTCAAAAAAGCGCTGTAAAAGACCTTCTTATTTTTTTTTAAAAGCCTTTTACAGCGCTTTTCCAAAAAGCGCTCTAATAGGTCCTTTCCAAAAAGTCTTTTACAGTGCTTGTCAAAAAAGCGTTGTTGTATCCTCCGTTATTTTTAAAATATCATACAACAACGCTTGTATTTAATAAGCGCTATAAAAGACGCGCTATAAAATGTCATTTTTGGCGTAGTGAGTTTCTCAATTCTTAGTTTCAGATTTGAATTTCAATTATTAGTTAAGTTAAGTTAAATTAAGTTTTTTTTTTGAATTTGAATTTAACTAATCTTTTATTTTATTTTGAATTTAACCACTCTTTTTACTTTATCTCATCATGAATTCACCATATAAAAAAAAGTTAAAATACACTTTTAGTCATTTAAGTTAAGTCTAATACCCACTTAAGTTCTTTAAGTTTTGTTTTTGATAAAGATCTTTTAAGTTTTGTTCCCTCTTTTAAGATACTTTATGTTTGCAATTTTAGTCTTTATGTTATAATTCATTTGCACAAATACTTTTTAATAGTTCCATTAAGAAAACACACATATGGCAATATTATCATGACTATATTGTCCACATTAATTTCAACTTCTTCCTTCTCCTCATTTAACCTAAACCTAGAAAAACTAAAAAATCCACAAAAATAAAATAAAAAGGACAATAACTTGCCAGTTGTTGTTGGTGGTGAGCGTGGAAAACATATAACACATAATAAAGTTTGGATTTGAAACAAAAACAAATAAGAAAAACGCCTTCATAAAAGGTAGGGGATAGTCTCGTCAGCGACCGATATTTAAAAGATAAGACATCAACGGTTGTAGAGACAATGAGTCTGACTGAAACCATCTCTAACTCTAGATATAGATAATTGAGATGGTTAGGAGCAGACTTTTGCCTTTCCACTCTCGCCCAATTTCTTTAAAAAATCTACATCCATCCAATTTTTATTTTTTATGGGATATATATATATATATATATATATATATATATATTGTCAACCCGATGTGATTATGTGAATTCTACTATCTTGGTGCACCAGAGGGGTTGGCCGTGATGCCATCGATTGTCAAAACGCGTTCTTCGATAGTGATAATTCTAACTAAGAATCTCGTTATCATCATGACCTTCTATTGGACCCGCTCTATAACTTTTTCAAAATCACAATTTTTTTTTATTCTTCATTAAAGGTATTTAGGCCATTCCACCCCTACTTAAGCCTTAATTTTTTATTGTTGTAAACCCACAAAGAGGTTGGTTCTGCGTCGTAAAAAAGAAAATGTCTTTGTTCTTCCTCTGTTTTGTTCTTGTTCTGTCACCATTGTTCTTGCTATGTTGTTTTCGTTCTTTTCTTGTTTCGTTTAACATCATTTTGTTCCATTCTTGCTTCGTTCAACATTGTTATTATTATTATTATTACTAGATAATAATAAAATAAAATTGTATTTTTAGTAAAAAGAAAATTAGAATTTATAATACTTTTTAAAAAATAATTAAAATGAATAATTACATGAGTTTGGTGAATATCAATACTCCAACCTACCCTATACGAGTTTGAATTTTTGAGAATCCATATACCTGCATCCGATTACAATGGAATTTTCATGTCAAAGTCGGAAAAAATTCAAGTGCATATTTGTACATATGAGTTTTATTTCCATTTTTTGTCGTATCGTTTGATACCTTTTGAGTTTATGTACATTTTCCTTATATAATTATTGTGTCATGAGTCTAGATGATCATCTTATTAATTAAAAACAATCACACAAAATTTTAAAATCTTAAATATATGAGTCATTTAACTTATATAAATATACTTATCCATTTTTGTGTGTATAATATGTAACTTTTATTCACATTTAAAACACCAACAATAATAACTTTTATATTAATCACTTTATTATAATATTCTCCTAACATAATTTTGTGAATGAAAAAGATTCGTGTTGATAAAAGAGATTTTGCTATAGAGGCAAACTAATACTTGAGACTCATCAATAAAACCATTAGATATTTCACATCAATAACAACATAGATATAAAATAAACAATTCATGCACTACATCTAATCAAGTGGTAATTACACAATCATATTTAATCTAATATCATATATGTCCTAATGTAATTTGCCAAAAAAGACAATATAATTTATATTTTATTGGTCAAATGAATAAGCTCAAGAAGCCTTGTGAATAGGCTTATACACATATAATTGTAGAGAAGTAAGAAAAATCCTCATCAGATTTACCAATTGAACATATATTCAACATAACAATATCGAGATTTATCAGTAGAGTCGGTCTCACATATACGAAGGTTTAAAACAACTTTCAATATGATACATTTTAAATCTATAACATGAAATAATTTAATATAATTTATGTAATATAATAATTTTTTTTTAATTGATGATAAAATCAATTGATTTAATATTTTTTGAATCAATATTAAATTTAGATAATATTTTAATAGTTTTAGTTTTGAAAATATTAATATATGAAGCCTTTTTAATATTTTGATGTGTTTTTATTGCGTATAAATTTTGTTTTGTATTAGAAGTCTGCTTTAGAAATTTTATTCTAGTCGACTCCGTTTACATGTTGGATTAAATCCAGTGTAAGCTGGTGTAAAGTATATGAAATCCAACCAAATTAATTAAAGTTGCTTTAAATTTAGAGATGACAGAACCCGTGAGTGCTTTTATGACTGGAGCTACCAGACTGACATGACGTCTTCAAATTCGGGGTTTTTCAGAGTAATAAGATAACAATATTCGTATCAATTGGGCCACCACATAATTCAATTTCATGATTTCAATTCTATATAAATAAATTATCCATAAATAAGAAATTAAATATTCCGAGAATTTTGGTTAAATTGGCGGGAAATGGGTGGTGTGCAGCTGGCTACTTTTTTGGAATTTCCACACTTTGGGTCCCACAGTACATTCATTATCAACCAACTATCACCGTACGACCATATTACAATCCAACGGCACACATCCATTCACCTTCCCGCCGATTGTACCATACTTTAACCCTCGCCAGAAAAAGGAAACCATTTTCAGCAAACGTTTTAATAATTCTACTTATTTATATTCTTTTTAAAATACAATAATAATTAAAATAAATATAAACAATAACTCATAAATAACCCTCTACATATTTCAATCTCTTCACATTCTCTCTCTCTCTCTCTCTCAGTGGGTCTCTGTTTCTTCACGTCTTCACTTCTTCACAAGCCGCATATTCTACTTGTTGATGTACCCAATCTGAATCCAAAGAGATGGTGAGAACAAATCATCGATTTTCTATTTTTTTTACTCTTATTTTTCATGGTTCTTATAAAGTTTTTTTATTTTTATTTTTAAATTCATATATTTTCAATTGCTTGAAAATCATCAATGATAATTGAAAACAGTTTTTTTCTTTGCAAAAAGATTCGTGTGATTCTTGATGATGCTGTTTAGTTTGAACTCATTGTGATCATTTGAGTTAACTTTTTTTCTACCTAAATGTTGGATTGTTCTTATTTAAGATGAAAAGTATCAAATTTGCAATCTGCATGCGAAGAAAAAATGAAAACTATCTTCATACCATACATCACCATCACCATACTCCTCTACAAATCGCCATGAACACCAATTTTTGTTGAAAAATTCAACTCAACAGAAAAAGAAGAATGAAGAGCTGCTAGCTTTGCAAATATAAATAGAATAAAAGGTAACGAAATAATAAAACTCTATGAAATGGGAGAGATGGAAATGTCGATAACTCTGGTGGCAGATCTGCTCCGGCGGCGTGCGGCTGCTGACTCTGGTGGGCTTTTTCGGAGCTGTGGTGTTTATTGCACGCCACCAGAGTAGATCTGCCGCCGGAATGAATCCGACGTTTCCAACTCTCTTACCGCGCACACAGTACTCTCTCACGCCTCTTGTTTATTCGGTTTTATTATTTGTTTAACTTTTATTCTATTTATAGTTGCAAATAGCTCCCAATATCAAAATGGAGAAGAAAGGAGAAGTTTCAATCCCACGGTTAACTCTCCGCATGTCTTCTATTACGCAATGTTCTAAAATTAACCCTAACAAGTGTTTTTCGTTTCTCTATAGGTAACTCTTGTTGATGATTCCGGACCGTTATGTCAAAAGGTTGCTTGATCTTTCATGAACAAATTTTTCCTCTCCGGATATCCTTACAGGTTCTTTGAATTTTTTTTCATTGTTGAATATATAATATATAATTATGGCTTATTTTATATAGGTTTGTTCAGTTTACTCAAATTTCTAGTGCTTTCATTGTAGTGTGAATGAAGGTTATCTTAGATACACTTAATTTCGAGCAGTGCAGCATGTTACTAGTGCGGTAATGTCAGTGCTATCAACTCAGGTAATCTTCTTATAACTTTCAATTTTGAAAAATTTTAGTGAACCAAATAAATTCTTGAGTAAATAATTTTGATCATTAAATGTGTGAATTAATTTCATTGTCTCTGAATGAATCAAAAACACAAGAAATATTTGAATATGTCTTGTATTAGTAATTTTGAGGACTAAACTATAACAAAAGCCAAATTTGAAGACACATTCAAAGACTCAATTGGTCAATAAAATATGCACCCATGGATTTTTTTTTAATCGGACTATAGTGATAGTGCTTCACACGTTCAGGACCAAACTATGTTGTCAATTGCAGATTGCGGAAAAAACGGTTCTTTTAAATTCCGCTAAGCTATAGTGAAATAGCATTGCAATAGTGGCTATTTGACAAAACTATTGATACATTTTATCTAAGCAGAACAATAGTGATTTGTTCAATTTCCTCTATGCTATTGCGAAATAATTTCAAAAAGCTGTCATAAAGTATCATATACATTGCGAATTATCAGTCACAACTACATTTAACTATTACCTCATAGAATTGGAGCAGTAGCCCTTCATAAAATACCAACAAATGTCGTGAACTTTTTCTGCACGCTCTATAGCAAATACATCATTTGGCCTCTGCGCAACCAAATTACAAAAGTGGCATGGAAGAATAGATGAAAATGTGTAGGAGAATGGGTTTTTGACAACCAAAATTGATATGCTTCTTAGAAGACTTTTTATGTAGTTTGGTTGGAATTTGCAAAGTATTTCCCTATAGATGAACGATCGCATTAGAAAAAGAAAGAACCAAATTACTAAATGTCAAAACTAAATCAAAGCTCCGACCTCAAAAAGGAGGGATAACTTAATCATATACTATCAAATAACGCAAGTTGATGCCAGCTCGTGAACACTTTCACTTGAAGAAATAACTTCTTGGTTAATTTTAACATTTGTACGATCCCGTGATGTTTCTATAGTTTTGCAAGAGGTCATATTCTTTATCGTATTATTTGACAGTTTTTTCTTAATTTGGGTATGATTTCATAATCACGATCACCTTAGTTGTTACTTGTTATTTGAGAAAATTCTCTTAATTGATTTGATATACAAAGAGTGATTACACCTCAAATATATAGACAGTCTATCACCTAATTAAGGTAATAAAAAAAGGAATGAAAACTGTAAAAATCAGAACAAATTTTTTAGAGTGGTAGAGTCAGCACTTAGCAGTGCATGTCATTATCAAATTCTGTGACTAAAAGGCTTCCCTGCTTGGTATTGAAAATATTGTTTTGAATCTCATAAATGCTGTTGTATCTTTCTTCATAGAGCATGTCTGTTTAAGGTACCACCACCAAATTTCTTTGGCAGTAGATAAGAACATACACTTATGGCTGATCCCTAAAGTCATTGAATGCCACAACCAAATCATGATAAGAGAGTCTTCATCATCCCAAACATCATCAAAATTTATGTCTGTTTTGGTTGGGTAGATCACTTTCAAATATATAGACAAACTGTCACATGATTAAGGAGATAAAACAAGGAATAAAAACTTGACAAATCGAATCAAATCAAAGTTGTCCTAATAATTAATATTTCCTAATAATTTTATATTTGTAAACACTTGTCATGAGTACGTTAAAAACATAAAACAAATATAAAATTTGAAGAATGTATAACTTAGACTTCTAGAACTCTTTATCGACTACTGTGGTAGCTGAAATCCACATTTCATATATGCAAGATCCTACTATGTATATGTATCCCTCAATCATGTTGATAATTGAAATTAAGTGGAAGTTCCCAACATAGAAACCCGCATGGGTTGTACTGGAAAGTAATCTATTCATAAAAGATAAAAAAATTCAAAATTGAAGACCAGCAGAATATTTTATATAATATTTTGTGATATAATTAAGTTACTACTTGTAATGGGCTTGTTGACTTTTGTGGTCTTATGATATTGGGTGATTGCAAAAATTTGGACATTTTGGATATGAATGAGGATTTGTTAAAATTATTCTTGGAGGATCCAAATATGTTTCACAAACCTCCATAAAAAGCTGTTATATTGCTGATTTAGGTACTATGAAGAATTAGTATGCGTCTAAAGCGGCCAAGTGCGAGATATATACAATAATCTTACCAGAAATTCATGTTTGGAGAATTATGTCGACGGCAAATTAAGGTATATTATTTTTTTCTCATTTTTTAAAACATCCATTGTTACTCGTATTATTTTGATTTTGTTTTCTACACCAATCTGTTTAGCCAGTACTTCGTAAACTATAATTGGATGCACATATTGTGCGAATAAATGAGATATATTATGTTAATTTATTAGAGAAATTATTTTCTCCTCCTCTTTCTAACAGTGTTAATGCATGGATGCTATTGTCGCGACTCGTGTTTGATGCAAAACTTGTTGTAATGTTATTTCCATTGGATTCTATTTTAGAAGGTATATACTTTTTTAGGCTCATACATGAAAGAGAGTATTAAGCTTTATGATGTTTGATAAGGTAATTTCTAATATTTTATGACTTTTTGGTTTAGAATCTTCTTCTAATTATATGGAAACGACAAGAAAATGGATTTGAACAATGGAGTGTTAGCATTGTAGATCACATAGCTCCAGGTTTCAAAAATATTATGGAATGTATCTCATCATGTTAAAGGAAAGTCTATTAAATGAGCATAAAGGGTCGTTTATGACAAGCCTAACTGCTGACTTAGACAAACGTCTTGAAAAAGGTGCGCAACCTTTGTATTAATTTTGTATCCTTTCTTAGTTGTTTAACAACCTATTCTAGATGTGATTCTATCTAATTTCTTATGAAGGATATTCAAATTTAATAAAGAACTATTTACAATTGCATAATAACGAAGGGAATAGTTTTAAATTCACTGACGGTTATCTCTCCTTGTATAATTGTTATACCTTTTCAGGAATATTGAAAATTTATAGTTTGGTCCATGGAAATGGAATTGTATGCTTCTTGAAGGATTGAGTGATTGCAAAAATTTGACCAATTTGGATACGAATGAGGATTTGTTAAAATTATTCTTGAAGGCTCCAAATATGTTTCACAGACCTCCATAAAAAGCTGTTATATGTACTATAAAGAATTAGCAAGTGCGTCTAAAGCGGCCAAGTGCGACATTTTTGAAGAATCATTAAACATAATGGAAGTTGATGGTTCTCTAACAACATATCCTATAATACTTCTATTGGATTATGAAGTACAGGTAAATAAATTGTTTGTTATTTATTATGCAAAAGTTATCAAGTAGTTTTAAACATTAAGCTCTTATGTTTCTGCTATTTGGAATTACATTATTTAGTGATATGATATAGGAAATTAACAAATTGCTTCTACTTTTTGGCATTTATTCCAACATTCGTTGTAAAAATGAGTATTGATTTTTGTTTCTTTCATATCATTAATCCATATACATGTGCTTTATAAATGACATTCAAAGCATTTGAACTATTCATGTAACATGTGCCTTTGGAGCACATGTTAACATTTCCTAACATATATAATCAAATTGTATTTTTGGTTTAACATATCAGTCTAATATGTTTTTATCCTATTTATGTTGACTTAATTATCGAGTTATATTGCTGCCACAGATGCTTCTTTTGGAGAGTTTGCCAATACTTGGGAAGCATGAGGTCTATCGCATGCCTTCAGTGGGTAGCTCTTCATGAATGCACCCACCATTAGGACCAAACCTTTCCATCGATAAATCCTCTAAATGGTTTCTATGTATTAAATTCAAGCGACAACCTTCTATGAAGAAATATTTAAGATTTATTTCAGAAAGAATAAACTTAAGGTATTATAATTTAACTAAAATAGAAAGAAAGAACAACTAGATATTATTTGTATTTATGGTATTATTTTATGTTGTTAATATTTATGCCTTCATTTTTTATATTTTTAATTTTGCTGGATTGAAAAGTCAGGATAGTTTTTTATATTTTGGATATTTTGGGCACAAATCTGGTAAAGTGCGAGAAGCGAGAAATTAAAGCATAGTATATTTGTCAGATGTTCTACATGTGTATTAGATACATGGTTCATATTATATATTTATAAGGGTGTGTCATTGAATGTGTTTCTTAAAAAAAGCATTACATTTCTGATCATGAGATTTAAAAATTAAAAAAATGTTGTGCTGAATTATTAATGACATGTTTTGTTTTGTTTGTTTGTATTTTTTTTTTTTTTTAACTTTTCACTCATTTGTAATGCACTATTTATTTATAAATTTTAATGGACTCTTCAACTTCAACTTTTTGAAAAAAAAATCTTTTTTTATCTATTTTTTATGGGATGAATATCCATTCTTTTGAATCATTTTCTACTTGGAGTAACAAAATCATCTCTCTTTCTAGTCTTTTTATTTTATGACATCTAATAGACATCACAACATAAAGAATGGATACTTGATCATGTTATCTCTGCCAGATATATGTAATAATTTTATTAAAAACTCATGTCTGGAGAATTATGTCGACGACAAATTAAGGTATATTATTTTTTTCTCATTTTTTAAAACATCCATTGTTACTCGTATTATTTTGATTTTGTTTTCTATACCACTATGTTTAGCCAGTACTTCATAAACTATAATTTGGCCGTTAGAGATGCTCATATTGTGCGAATAAATGAGATATATTATGGATATGCAAATAAACTAGATATAAATGTGATATTGAAATGAATGTATTTAATATAATAAGTGAAAAAAAAAATTATAATTGTGTTTTATAATAGTGCAATATTACTTATACGAATCTTCAATTGCTAAATAGAAATTAAAAACTACGTACTTTTCTAATATAAAATGTACATGTGTTGTTTTTAAAAAAAATATATATTTTAAAGAAATTATATTTTGTTGTTAATAAAAAGACTGTTTTAAGAAAAGAAAATATATTTGTTTGATTTAAATATTATTTTAAAATTATCAAATTGTATCATTTGTATCTTAGAGACTCAAACTCAAGTACTAAAATGATGTTACGGGTTAGAGAATAATTTTATTATTTTAAATATAAAAAGAACTTTAAGAAAAAAGTCTTATATTAATTTCAAGGTAAAGTGGAAGCATCTAAGTCTAATAAAAGTAACAAAAAGTGTCATATTTTTTGTGTATTAATTTCAAAATAAGATTTAAGGTGATATGATCTACCAACATGTAATTTTTCTTTCACATTTATTCGTTGCTCAAACAGTAGTAGAAGTGTCAATTTTCAGACCACTTTCTAGTCAAAGTAGATGTCACGCTTCCACTTACATGTATAATGCCAAACTAATGTTGATAGGACATACACGCTCCATCTTGTTTTGAATGCCCAACCCATTCCTATCATCACTCCCGCCTTCAAGAGTAGCCTTGTCCTCAAGGCGCAAATCAAGGAATTGACTCTTCAGCAACAATTCCTCTTCTCAGGTAGCATCTCCAACATCCATGCCTTTCCATTGAATCAACCATTCTCGCTTATGGTGTCCACCATCAAACTTATCCCTCCATGACAAAACCTTAGTAGTAATAATATCCCCAGTGTCATACTCTTAACTGCTAGGTAATTGAGTTGTAGCAGTATAATTGCCTACAACTTTCTTCAATAAAGACACATGAAAAGTAGGATGTATTTTAGATGTTGCTGGTAATTGTAGCTTGTAAGCAACCTGCCTTATCTTCTTAATGACTTGATAAGGACCAACAAATCTGGGAGCCAATTTTTGATGAATCCTATGCACAACCAATTGCTGTCGATGAGGACATAATTTGTGGAAAACCCAATCACCAACATCAAGTTGAACTGCCTTGCGTTTCTTATCACCTTGGTATTTCATGTACTCTTGAGCTTTGAGTAAATTAGCTTTCAGTTGATGCAAAGCTTCATCCCTGTCTCTTAACTCCTGGGCTATAGCTTATACTAGTTTCCCCCTCCAAAAAATGCACCAATACTGGAGGTCTCCTGCCATACACCACCTCAAAAGGGGTAAACCCTATGGAAACATGGAATGTGGTATTGTATCATAGTTCTGCCCACAGAATCCAATGTGCCCATGACTTAGGTTGATCTGCAATAAAACAACGTAGATAGGCCTCTAAACAACGATTAATCACTTCTGTTTGGCCATCAGTTTGGGGATGGTATGCCAAAGACATTTTAAGCACCGTACCTACTAGCTTGAACAACTCTTTCCAAAAAATACTCACAAACAAGGGGTCAAGATCACTATGAATTGACTTCGCAATTCCATGCAGTCTAACAACGTCTTTCACAAAAATAACAACAATAGAGCGAACAATATATGGATGCTTAAGAGGAATAAAATGACTATAATTGGAGAGACGATCCACCACCACCAAGATAACTTCAAATCCATTACTTTTGGGCAAGCAAGTAATGAAATCTACAAATATCTCACTCCACACCAAAATTGGAATAGATAGTGGCTGTAGTAACCCATTAGGCGTAGTCGCAACATATTTTTGACGTTGACAAGTGTCACAAGCTTTCACAAAATCTTGCACCCTTTTCATCATCCCTTGCCAATATAAAGTGCTTGTCATTCTCCTATAAGTGCGTAGGTAGCCGGAGTGACCCCCACTAGGGAAATAATGAAAATCCTTAAGTAGATCTTCAATAAGTGGTGAATTAGCCGGTATAACTAACCTATTTTTGTAGAATAAGATGTCACATTTTAAGGAAAACCCAAGTTTAGCAGTAAGATCCTTTTGAATAGCCTCCACAATGCTTTTAAGTCATGGATCCTGTGATACCTCTTGTTGCAATTGTCTGCTCTGCTGCTAAATAGGATAGGATTTAAGAGCATGAATTTCAACATCCTCATGTTGTCTAGATAAAGCATCAGCCACATTATTCTCCACTCTCGCCTTATATACCACCTCAAAGTCAAAACCCAACAACTTAGCCATCCATTCCTGCTGATTTGTTGTGGTAATACGTTGCTGTAACAAATGTTTTAGGCTCTTTTGATCAGAATAAACCACAAACCGCCTTCCTAACAAATAATGTCTCCAATGTTGAATAGCTAACACCAAAGCCATTAGCTCCTTATCATAGACCAATTTAGATAACCTAGATGATTCAAAAGCCTTGCTAAAATACACAATGGGATGTTTAGATTGCAACAACACATCACCAACCCCTTTTCCACGGGCATCACATTCAATTTCAAAAGGAAATTTGAAATTAGGCATAGCTAAAACTAGGGCAGTTGTAACGACTACTTTTAATTTCTTAAAAGCTTTGGCAGCCGCAACATTCCATCTAAAACCATCATTCTTTGTCAACTCGGTCAAGAGTTTAGCAATATTCCCATAGTTAGCTATAAATTTTCTATAGTAACCCGTTAATCCCAAAAAACCCCTCACCCCTTTGACGTTTTTAGGGACTGACCATTGTAACACATTGCTAACCTTGGCAGGATCCATAACAACCACTTCTTTGGAAATGACATAGCCCAAGTATTCAACTTGGTGTTTACCAAAAGCACACTTCTTTCCATTAGCCACAAACCGATGTTCTTTCAAAATGTTTAGAACCATTTCCAATTGCTGCAAATAAGCAGTCCAACTATTGTTGTACACTAATATGTCTTTAAAAAAAAACCAATACAAACTTCCTTAAAAAAGGCTTAAAAATATCATTCATCACATATTTAAGATCAAGCTTAGAGAAATAACCCGAGCCATGTAACTCATCTAACAATTCATCTACCACGGGGATATGGTACTTATCTTGAATTGTAACCTTGTTAAGTGCACGGTATTCTACACACATGCGCCAAGATTGATCATTCTTCTTGACCAAAATAACGGGGATAGAGAAATCACTATTGCTGTTTCGAATCACCCCTGTTGCATAAGGATTTGAATCTGTTTTTCAATTTCAAACTTGTGTCTTAGACTTCTAGAACTCTATTGACTATTGTGGTAGCTGAAATCCACATTTCATATATGCAAGATCCTACTATGTCTATGTATCCCTCATTCATGTTGATAACTGAAATTAAGTAGAAGTTCCCAACATAGAAACCCGCATGGGTTGTACTGGAAAGTAATCTATTCATAAAAGATAAAGAAATTCAAAATTGAAGACCATCATAAAATTTTATATAATATTTTGTGATATAATTAAGTTACTATTTGTAATGGGCTTGTTGACTTTCGTGGTCTTATGCAGTTCAAGTGCATGTAAAGTTGCTTAATTCTTATACTTGATCATCATAATCAGAATCTTTAACAAAATTAATGGGTAATAGTGTTTGTTATATTATCTGTAACAATATTGAGTCTCATATATAAAATAAAGGCTTAAGATTATATGTTTCTTCTTCAATGTTGTATGTTGCTTTGTGGTTTATGACACACATACTGTTGAATGTTAATAACATAAGTTCAATTTCAGAATCAAAATATTAGTGGATCTTCTTATAACAGGGGAAGCACATATAACTTACTCAGGTAATAGTCATTCTTATTGCATTGTAAAGCAAATAATCAAATCTTATACCTAGAATAAATCCTCTCACCATCTGTGTTGCTTCTTGTTGCAGGATTTCTGAGACTAGTGTTAATCTTGAAGGACATGTAAAAATGTTTTTGGTTGGTCATCCGTCCACAACAATGGTCGGTATAAGTTTGTTTGGAGATAAATATGCTAATTTATTAGAGAAATTATTGTCTCCTCCTCCTTCTACTAGTGTTAAAGCATGGATGCTATTGTCGCGACTCTGTTTTTAAGCAAAACCTATTGTAATGTTATTCCATTGGATTCTATTTTAGAAGGTATATACTTTTTTAGGCTCATACATGAAAGATAAGTATTAAGCTTTATGATGTTTGATAGGGTAATTTCTAATATTTTGACTTTTTGGTTTATCTCCAAATATGTTTCATCACAAACCTCCATAAAAAGCTGTTATATTGCTGATTTAGGGTACTATGAAGAATTAGCTAGTGCTTTAAAGCTGCCAATTAAAATAGATCCTATAATACTCCTATTGGATTATGAAGTACAGGTAAACAAATTGTTTGTTACTTATTATGCAAAAGTTATCAAGTAGTTTTAAACATTAAGCTCTTATGTTTCTGCGATTTGGAATTACATTATTTCGTGATATGATATAGGAAATTAACAAATTGCTTCTATTTTTTGGCATTTATTCCAACATTCATTGTAAAAATGAGTATTGGTTTTTGTTTCTTTCATATCATTAATCCATATACATGTGCTTTATATATGACATTCAAAGCATTTGAACTATTCATGTAACATGTGCCTTTGGAGCACATGTTAGCATTTTCTAACATATATAATCAAATTGTATTTTTGGTTTAACATATTAGCCTAATATGTTTTTAGCCTATTTATGTTGACTTAATTATCGAGTTATATTGCTGCCACAAATGCTTCTTTGGGAGAGTTTGTCAAAAATAGAAAGGAAGAACAACTAGATATTATTTGTATTTCTAGTATTGTTTTATGTAGTTAATATTTATGCCTTTATTTTTTTTATATTTTTAATTTTGCACGGAAAAGTGGGTTATGCGCCCACTGTACAAGAATTGATTGTTGTAATGGAAAGTCATGACTGTTTTCTATATTTTGGACACAAATTTGATAAAGCACGAGAAATTAAAGCATAGTATATTTGTCACATGTTCTACATGTGTATCAGATACATGGTTCATATTATATATTTATAAGGGTGTCATTGAATGTGTTTCGCATGAAAGCAGTACATTTCTGATCATGAGATTTAAAAATTAAAAAAATGTTCTGCTGCATTATAGATGGGATGCAGCAGTGGTTGCTTGACTCTGCGAGGAATCTATGCACCAACAGGTACGCCCCTATCATATTTGATAGCTGGTTCTCCGATCATCGTTTCCAATTTGTGGAATATGCTAGAGTCCGAGGGTAAATCAATGGTGAAAATCGATAATTGAATGTTGTGGTTTTGGAAGAGAGTATTTTCAGTTACAACAATATTGGGATCTACAACTTAGATTAACCAACAAAACTGAATTACAGGGTAAAAAAACAGAAAAAAAACTGATTTATACAAAACTGCAGAAAATGGAGAACGTTAATCAGTCTCCGTTTTCTGGTTTTCTGTTTTTTCCTGTTTTTGCAAAATATTCTCCGTTTTCTGGTTTTCTGATTTTTCTGGTTTTCTGTTTTGCAGAACATTCTCTGTTTTCTAAAACCAACTTTTCAAATAAGCTCTTTTATGAAACGCTTTCTAAAGCCACTAAACTGCTTTTGAATTATATATCACTTCTAATACACCACCTTAATTCAAATGCTCCACATTCTTCATACCTAGCTTTATCACAGGTTTCTTGAAAACCTCATTCGTAACGTCTTTCGTCAACAAGTCTGCAACTTGTTCTTCGCTTCTGCAGTACCCCAAACGTAACTATCCAGAACTCACTAATTCCCTCAAATAGTGAAACCTCATCTCAATATGCTTACTCCTCCTATGTGCTATGGGATTCTTAGCAAGGTTGATGGCTGAAACATTGTCCATCAACATCAAAACAACTCCACTAGTGTTGCTGTCCAGCTCACGCAACAGGTTCACTAGCCACACAGCTTGGCATGTACATAACGAAGATGCGATATACTCTGCCTCGCAGGAAGAGAGAGCAACCACTGGCTCCTTTTTAGAACACCAAGAGATTGGTGCCCATCCGAACATAAAGATATAAACGGTCGTTGATTTCCGATCATCCTTATCTCCTCACCAATTGGAGTCGGTGTATCCGAGTAATTCGCAACTTTTGCCCATGTCATTTGCAGGAAATAAAATTCCACAGCCACAAGTACCTTTCACATTCACTTTCACTTTGTAGACCCATTTCACACCAATTCCCTTTTTACCTTTCGGTAAATCAACCAACATCCATGTATTGTTCTTTTCAATTGATTCCAGCTATTCCTTCATAGCACACATCCACTTTGGATCGCTTAATGCCTCATCCGTATTCACCGGTTCAGATTCGGCCATTAGAGCGAAGTGAATAAGATCACTCTCATTGTTGATCTCGCTATCTCGGAATAATTCACAATCACAGAGTCTTTGAGGCAACCCTTTTTGCCTTGTTGGTCGTCTACTTGATTCACCTGTTTCGGTTCCGAAAGGTTGCTATACAGCACCTTCAGCAGGCTGAAAATTCCAATTTTCCTGCAGCAAATTGATTTCCCCTAGAGGTAAATCGATTTCCACTTCACCAGAAACAGTTCCAGCAGCTCCAGGATGTTTATTTTCGTGGCAGAAATCGATTTCCTAAACTGATATGGTAGGTTTTCTACTGTCAAACTGCCGTATCTCATCCACGATCACATCTCGACTAATTACGATCTTCTTGCTTCTCACATCAAACAACTTGTAGCCTCCGGTAGGATGATATCCGACAAGCAACATCATTTCACTCTTGTCATGAAGCTTCTTTCAAAGCTATCCCAGAATATGTCGAAATGCTACCGAACCTAAAACGCGCAAATGATTCAACTTCGGTTTGAATTCGAACCATACGTCTTATGGAGTCACCTTTTCCAACTTCTTTGTAGGACACCTATTCAACACATAGGCGACTGTAGCAACAACTTCTCCCCAAAGCTCTTTCGGTAAATTCTTCCCTTTCAACATGCTACGCACCATGTTCATAATTGTCCAATTTTTTCTCTCGGCCACGCCATTTTGCTGAGGCGTATAGGGTGGTACAACCTCACGCACTATACCTTCATCATCACAATACTTCCCAAATTCACTCGAAGTAAATTCGCCTCCGCCATCGGTTTTGAGAATTTTGAGTTTGTGACCGCTTTGCCGCTCAACCATGGATTTAAATCGTTTGAACACCTCAAACACCTCATCCTTCCTCTTTATGAGATAAGTCCACAACTTCCAACTAAAATCATCGATAAATGTGACAAAGTATCGATTACCTCCATACGAATTGACTTGCATCGGTCCGCACACATCACAATACACCACCTCAAGATGATGTTTGGTCCTATGACCTGCATCTTTGCTGAAACTATTCTTGTGTTGCTTCCCTTGTACATACTCTTCACATATCTCAGCTGGAACATTGATACTAGGCAATCTGGTCACCATCTCATACTTTTGCAACGCGTTGAGATCTCAAAAATTCAAGTGTCCAAGACGGTAGTGCCACAACCACTCATCACGACTTGCCGCTGTAGCTAAGCACCTATGCTCCATGATTTCCAACTCAATCTTGAAAGTCCTATTGGCAGCCATATGAGCCTTAAGGATCAAAACACCGTTTTGGTCCAAAACGCGCAAAACCTTGTTTTCCATCTGAATCATGTAATTCCTCTCAAGCAATTGACCAATACTCAAGAGATTACACTTGATTCCTGGAATGTACATCACATCTTTGATCAAGGAATGACCACCATCCCTTCTCATGATCAAAACATCACCGACACCGTCGACCGCTAATGTCGTATCATCCGCGAACTTCACTCTACTTCGCATGGCTTGATTGATCTTCACGAATCAATCCTTTCTTTCTGTCATATGTGTCGAACAACCTGAGTCCAAGTACCACTCATTTCTCCCTTGGACTTCATCTCGAACTGTTACTATTGCGCTTTTCTCTGAATGCATTTTTGCATATTTTTCTGCACTGCAATAATTGCTGTCTAGCAATAATTGCAATAATTGCGCTCTTCACACTCTTGCGAAATGCCTAAGCTTTTGACAATTGTAACACTTCTTGGTACTTTTGTCGAACGGCTTGTAGTTGCCTTGACCACCACCTTAGGAACTGCCCTTACCTTTCCTTGAATTTTGTGACTCTTTTTCATCAAAATTCTGGAAATTTTTCTTTCCTCTAGAAGGCCATTTCCCTTTCGATTTCTTATTCTTCTCGTTGAAACGGGCTTGCAAAGCAACTTCTGCTTTGGCCTTATCGTTTCCTCTTTCGTCCATCCTTTGTTCATGAGCTTCCAATGAACATTGAAGTTCATCTTTCGTCAACGTCTTGAGATCCTTCGATTCTTCAAGTGCCACCACAATATTATTGAATCTTGGTGTTAAAGAACGCAATACCTTCAACACAAAATTCTGTTCGGAAACGGCTTCACCACACGACTTCATTTGATTCCCCAAGCGTGTCACACGCGTCACGTTATCGTTAATCGTTTCCTTGTCTTCCATTTGAAGTAACTCAAACTGCCGCTTATGAGTTTGTAACATCACCACCTTCGCCTTATCCGCACCAGCATAAGCTTTCTCAAAGATACCCAAGCTGTCTTCACCGAGTCGCAATCGCCAACCTTTTCGAAGTTGTCACTATCGACGCAAGAATGAATCATGAAGAGGGCCTTGTAGTCTTTCTTCTTATCTTCCTGGAATTTCGCTTGTTGAGCTATTGTAGCCTCTTCACCAAGAGGAGTAATGCCATCGGTAATCATATCAAGAACATCTTGATATCCAAACAAAACTTTCATTTGTTTGTACCATTTGTCATAATTCTTCGAATCAAGAATCAGAAGGTTGGTAGGGATTTTGTCATTGGAAACGAACATGTTTGCAGCGGAAATTGGATCTGAATAGGCTCTTGATGCCAAATGTTGGAACACAATCAAGAGTGGAGGGTGAATCAATGGTGAAAATCGATAATTGAATATTGTGGTTTTGGAGAAGATGATGGAGAAAAGAGAGAGATTATGGAAGAGAGTATTTTCAGTTACAATAATATTGGGATCTACAACTTAGATTAACCAACAGAACTGAATTATAGGGGAAAAAAACAGGAAAAAAAACTGATTTATACAAAACTGCAGAAAACGGAGAACGTTAATCAGTCTCCGTTTTCTAGTTTTCTGTTTTTTCCTGTTTCTGCAGAACATTCTCCGTTTTCTGATTTTCTAGTTTTTCTGGTTTTATGTTCTACAGAACATTCTCCGTTTTTCAAAACCAACTTTTCAAATAAGCTCTTTTACGAAACGCTTCCTAAAGCCACTAAAATGCATTTGAATTATATATCACTTCCAATAGTGATTGCCTTCGACCTATCATGTTAAGGGCGTCTTTGGTATGCTACGGTGTACCTATTAGAATTCGGACTTCGGAGGAAGTTTAATATCATAAAGGTGCTTATACATTTATGTCTCTCAGTATTTATATATTCAGTAGGACAAGTGTATCTAGAAATGATAATCTGTACATTTTTTGAGTAGATTTAAGTAACGTTAGTAAGACAGGTGTATATAAAAATGATAATCTATACATTTTTTTTAATAGATTTAGTTAACGTTAGTGATTTATGTGGGAATTGTACTAAAAAAGCATTTTCACGGGAATTGTTTGACACTGTAATTTTGTTAGCCATTGATTTCTTGTAAGTAAAATTTACTTTAAAATAATAAAATATAAAAAGTGATATGATATCAAATGGTTGAGTGTTAAACAGTCATTTGAGGTGAATTTTAGTTTTATGTTCTAAAACTTTCAGAAATTAAAACTTATTTCAGTTTTGAATCTTCAATTCTTAGTTTCAGTTTTGAATCTTAATTATTAGTTAAGTTTTAATTTTTTATTTTATTTTGAGCTTCAATTTAACCACTCTTTTATTTTATTTTGAATTTAACGACTCCTTTTTACTCTTTCTTAAATTTGAAAAGTTAAAATAAACTTTAGTTATTTAATTTAAGACTAATTCCTGTTTAGATTTTTTAAGTTATTTTTTTCATTGAATCTTTTAAATTTTTTTTTTTTGTCTTGTAAATTATTTTCTGTCTGCAATGTCATTCTTTATATTCTAATCCGTTTAGACAAGTACATACACATGTAGTAGTATCATGACTAGTATTCTCCTTGTTAGTTTCATCTTTCTCTCGAGTAACCTAAACCAAGAAAAATTAAAGAAAAAACCTATATTTCAAATTTGATGATAATAACATATAATTTTACCAATTAAAATATTGATTTTTTTAAAAGCATAATGATTACCTTTTAACGAATTTATTTTGATTTCGGCATCAATTTGTGCAATCTTAGTAGTTGAAGAAATTCATGTCTTCAGTGGGGGAAGATTAAAGCATTTATAGCAACCGATTCAAAATTCACAGCTAATCATTAAAGCATTTCTTCCCTATGGGAAGATGGAAAATGGAAGGAGAAAGAAAATGGAAAGAGAAAATTGAACATCATTAGTAACAATTTCTTGCTCATCTAATTTTGTTTGTTTTTTTTTTTTTTTGTCAATTAAAAAAGTGGGTTTAAATTTGATAGTAACATCTATTTTTATCCTGTTCTTTGAAATTTAATTTCAGTTTCAAATTTATATCTCTTTTTCACTCTTCCCTCCTACCATAGATCCATCTTCCTTTCCCAAAAACTCTTATTCATCAAAACTCCTTCCTTTGTCTTTTGCTCTCCCAAATTCATCGAAGAATCCGATGTGTATCGACAAAAAATGCAATTCGTCAAAACAATTATTTTGACAGTCTCATATGCGTTTGTTCTTTCTACAATTATTCTATTATCATTATTATGAAATCTGAAGAACAAAACGGTGAAGAAGAAAATGTGAGGATGAACCCTAACAATTTAGTTTGATATTTTTCTTTTTAAAAAAAATATAAGTTGATAATTAGTATTTTAGGAGAGATGTACTTTCCGTTAAAGCCACATAATCACTTAACAAACATGTGACACTTTTTATAACAAGGTTAGGAAAGAATGATATTTGTGCAAAGAGACTACTACATAAAAAAAAATATACTATAATTATAGAATATAATTTAAAGGATCAAATTAAAAAAAAAAACATCAAAATTTAACTAATAACTGAATTAAACTTAAAGAACTAAAAGTGTATTTTAATTTATAAAAATTATAGAAAAAATAATAATTACGAAAAAAAATTTATTTAACTTCTTTAATAATATTAAAATAGTTCAAACATAAATAAATTATAATTTATTTAATTATAATAAATTTAGTAATAATAGTTAAAAGTGGTGGTTGTAGATAGCGGCTATCATTCTGGTGATTAGTCGTGGAATGTAGCTGCAATGATTAAATATGTGGTCAATAGTTGGGGTGCGACCAACAGTGACTGAAGTGGTGGATAATGGCGCTACTGGTGGTGGGAGTGTTAAGACAAACTCTAAATTTAAGTTTTGATGAAAATAAAAAAGATTAATTAAGAATGATAATTATGATTCTAAATATTATGTTAATTTAACTTGTGCTTTTGAGTGAATTAATTCAAAGATAGGACTCAAGCAAAACAAATAAATCGGTAATAAAAAATAAAAACTGAATAAATAAGAAAGACCAATCATCGCAACCCCAAGATCAATCAATTTCTACTAGTTAAAAGAAGTTTTAGCCTCTGGATTTTACATCTATATCATCAACACTTGATAAGGAACAAACTGAGATGACCAGATTCAAAGAAACTACTCAAATCAAAAAGAGAGAAAATCACGAATTAGCAAGATCAAACAGATCTGAACCTTCATCAGCTTATACTGACAAGAAAGATAAGCGATCTTGAAATATACAAGACATCCAGATTAATCAGGAAGACATTCAAAATGATCCAAACTGAACCTCCAGATTGATTATCAATCTCCAGCAAGTTCAAACACTAGGACTTTAGATTGATTATCAATCTCCAGAATTTTCATTAACATTCTGCAAAAATTCGTCATCATTCTCCAAGCTGTTATGACATAATCAAAACTCCATATCAAATCAAAGACATTAACAAGCATATCTAAAGTACAAATGATCGTCAAACTCAACGAAAATATAATAAAAAAATAGAACAACTCAACCCAGTCAATAAAATTCAAAAGTGTTCAAAGAATGAAATATTTTTATTCATATAAATTGGTCTTTGGTCAAAACTGACATAGCACTATCAAAAACTCTTTTGACCATTATTAAATGCTCTAAAACGCCTATAAAAGGAAGGCCAATGCTAAGGGAAAATGTAGAAATTCAAGTGTTAACAAGTCTCTTTTGACCATACTTTGATGGCTCATATTATTATTTCTGGAAAGGCAAAATGCAATTGTTCCTAAAGTCACAAGATACTGGTATGTGGAGAATCATCACAGATGGCGACTTCATACCAAGAGTAGATCAAAATGATCGAACATCAACTGAAAAGAAAGAAACATATTGGACAACATATGAAAAATCTAAGGTACTTCTAAACTCAAAAGCTCAATTATTTTTATTATGTGCCTTAAGCAGGGAAGAAAGTGAAAGAGTAGATGAATGTGATACGGGCAAGAAGGTATTGGACACATTGCAAACTCACCATGATGGAACAAGTCGTGTTAAGGAAACAAGAATTACATTGGTATTCGAAAGTTCGATTTGTTTGAAATGAATGAAGGAGAAACAATCGATGAGATGTACTCAAGATTCACAACTATAGTGAACGAAATGCGCTCCCTTGGCAAAGCTTATTCAGTACAAGACAAGGTAAGAAAAATCATGAGATATCTTCCAATCATATGGAGACCAATGGTGACAGCTATAAGTCAAGCTAAGAATCTAGAAGTATTGGGATTAGAAGAACTTTTTGGAACTCTAAGGGCGCATGAAGTACTGTTACTGGAAGATAAACCTATAAAGAAAGGCAAAGTAATAGCCTTAAAAGCATCTCATAGCTCACCAAGTATTCAACAAACAAATGAGAAAAGTGATTCACAAGATAGCCAAGAAGATGCTGATAAGAGATTGCTCTCCTCACAAGAAAGATACAAAGGATGATGAGGATAAGAGATCAAATCAAAAAAGGATCCCCAGACAAAAAGGACTTCAAGACTGAAATAGATAAAAGCAAAATCACTTGCTTTGGTCCCATCAAAACTACCAGTTTAGAAGGTATGAAATATGGCTTTGTTATTGCTGATGATTTTTCTAGATACACATGGGTGCTAGTTTTGAAACAAAAAGATGATGCATTTGATGCTTTCAAATTTTTTTGTAAAAAAGTTTAAAATGAAAAGGAATCCAAAATCATCACTGTAAGAAGTGATCATGGCAGTGAATTGATTAATGCATCCTTCAAAACATTTTTTGATGAACTCGATATCTCTCATAATCTATCTTGTGCAAGAACTCCTCAACAAAATGGAGTTGTTGAAAGAAAAAATAGAACCTTGCAAGAGATGGCAAGAACGATCTTGGAAGAGTCCAATGTTGAGAAGTATTTATGGGTTGAAGCTATAAATACTTCTTGCTATATTTTGAATCGTGTTTCAATTAGAAAAATGATTAAAAAAAAACACCCTACAAAATCTGGAAAAATAGAAAACCAAATATTTCATAACTTGGGAAAATTTGATGCGAAATCGGACAAAGCTATATTTTTAGGATATTCAACAGAATCTAAGGGATGTCGTGTTTTTAATTTAAGAACTAAAACTATTGAAATCAGTATGCACATTTTATTTGATGAGTTTGATGATCTTGAGTTAAAAAATAAATATGACAAGGAGGAAGATCAATCTGGGCAAACGCGACATATCAATCTTCAGGAAAACAAGATTGATAAACAATCTCCGTTTCAAACTCCTCCTAGAAGCTAAAAATTAATAGGTGATCATCCTCCAAATCAAATCATTGGAGATACAGCTGATGGTATTAGAACTAGAATGTCATTTAAAGATGATGCAAACAACAACATGGCATTGATATCTCAAGTGGAGCCAAAATCCTATGTGATACACTACAAACTCATTATGAAGGAACAAGCGATGTCGAAGAAACAAGAATAAACATTGGCATAAGAAAGTTCGAACTGTTCGAAATGCAAGAAGGAGAAACTATTGATGAAATGTTCTCAAGGTTCACAACAATAGTGAATGAAATGCGCTCTTTTGGCAAAACTTACTTAATGCAAGATAAAGTAAGAAAAATCGTGAGGTGCCTTCCAATCATATGGAGACTAATGGTAACAGCTATAAGCCAGACCAAGAACCTTGAAGCACTTCCCCCGAAAGAACTAATTGGAACCTTAAAAGCACATGAAATATTACTGCAAGAAAGGAAATGCAATAGCTCTAAAGGCATCTCAAGAAAGTGTCACTGTACAAACAAAGGAAGAATCAAAAGAAACTGGACAAGAAGATGTTGATGAATAAATTGCTCTTCTTACCAAAAGAATACAAAGAATGATGAGAAGAAGAGACAAAATCAAAAAGGGATTTTAAAACAAAAATCTCAAAATAAAAGTGGACAAGAGCCAAATCACATGCTTTGGATATAATAAATTAGGACATTACAAAGCAAAATGTCCCTTAAATTAGAAGCCACCAAAACGATTTCCTTTCAAAAAGAAATCAACGATGGCCATGTGGGATAATTCAAAAGAATCAGATAGAAAAGTAGGTAAATGGAAAATACAAAAGAAGATAAGGTAACAAATTCAGAACCATGCTATTTATGTGAACATATGAGAAAATAATTTGATAACTTGCTAAACGATTCAAACTTTCTTATTAAAAAATGTAATTCTTTAAAAGAACAATTTTATAAATAGTAAGAATAAAAAGAAAAAGCTTAGGCTCTGAATAATATCCTAAAAAATATCATTCAAGAACTCAAAGAAACAAAACAACAAAATTTTGAAAGTCAAATAGGCCAAGAACGTTCTACAGCTAAAACGGAGAACGTTCTCCTTAAAAATGAAAATGAACTTCTTAAAAATGATTTGTCAAAGTTTATTAAAACCATTGAAACATTTCAAAAAATTATGGGATCTCAAGTAGGAACCTTTGATAAAAGTGGTATTGGTTTTAATCAAACTAAAAAAAATGTATGAAATTTTTTTTTGTTTCAGAAAGAAAGGAAGAAAAATGTAAAACCAAATGCTCATATTGTAAGAAACCTAGACATCTGGAATTTTCTTGCTACTTTAAGAAAAGAGATGAAAAGATTAAAAGCAAAATGTTTTTCAAAAAGAAATATCGTTATGCAAATAAAGCTGAACCAGTTTTGAAAAATATGTAGAAAGGAGAGCATTCTCAAAACGGAGAACATTCTAGAACAAAAGCTGAACTTTCTCTAGAAAGTTTGAAAAAAGGAGAATGATCTGGAACTTCTTCAAAATCAAAATTAAAACTCCTTAAACCCCAAATTTCGAAATCAATTCCAAGATCAACAATTAAATGCTTCTATTGTCTCAAAATTGGTCATCAAGAATCAATCTACTATTTTAAAAAGAAAGAAAATTTCAAAACTAACTCTCAAGGACCCAAGACAAAATGGATACCTAAGGTTGATGTAACATCTTATGCAGGTTGGATTTCCAAATATGAAGAGAAAACCTTGGTTCTTGGACAATGGTTGTTCAAGACACACGACAAGAGATAAAAACTGTTTCATGTCATTCATCAAGAAATATGGAGGATCGATTACTTTTGGAAACAACAATCAAGCGCTGATTAAAGGTAAAGAATTATTGGTAAGACAAACTCTGCTCAAATAACTGATGTTCAATATGTTGAAGGTTTGAAACACAGTCTTCTGACCATAAGCCAGTTATGTGACAATGGTTTTGAAGTTATCTTCAAACCAAGAGTATGTGAAATTAGAAAAAACTGAAACTGGAGAAATCCTCTATTCTGAAAATAGAAAGAAAAATTAATATATGTCCCATATCTTGAACAACTACCAGACGAATCCTGTTTTATGTCAATCGATAAAGATAAATAGATATGACATAAAAGGGCTGGATATATAAGTATGAAAACAATTTCAAAACTAGATCTTGTTAGAGGATTACCAAAACTCAATTTTGATAAAGATAAAATATGTGAAGCCTGTGCAATATGAAAACAAGTCAAGTGCAATTTTCATTCAAAAGATTTTATAACTATAAATAGAACTCTTGAATTGCTTCATGTGGATCTTTTTGAGACAATCAAAACAACAAGTCTAGGTGGAATGAAATATAGTTTCATTATTGTTGACAATTTTTCCATATACACTTGGGTATTATTTTTAAAACAGAAATATGATGCATTTAAAACTTTTTGCAAAAATGTACAAAATAAAAAAGAATCCAACATCATTTCTGTAAGAAGTGATCATGGAGGAGAATTAATAAATGCCTCCTTTAAAACCTTCTTTGATGAACTTGACATCTCTCATAATCTATCTTGAGCCAGAACTCCACAACAAAATGGAGTTGTTGAACTAAAGAATAATAGGAAATGGCAAGCACAATCTTGGAAGAATCTAACGTTGAAAAATATTTCTAGGCTGAAGCTATCAACACTTCTTGTTACATTTTAAATCGTTTATCTATAAGAAAAATTATCAACAGAACCCCATATCAAATCTGGAAAAACAGGAAACCAAACATCTCTTATTTTCACATTTTTCGATGTTATTGTTATATTCTAAACAAAAAAGATATCCTTGGTAAGTTTGATGCAAAATCAGACAAAGCAAACTTTTTGGGGTATTCAACTGAGTCTTAAGGATATAGAGTTTTTAATCTAAGAACTCAAGTGGTTGAAATTAGTATGCATATTTTGTTTGACAAATTTGATGATCTAGAATTGAGAAAAAACAGTTGAGGAAGAAGAAGAACAATATGGTCTGCAACAACACAATGATCTACAGGAAACGAAGATCGATAAACAATCTCCGTATCATTCTCCACCTAAAAGCTGGAGAACGATAGGTGATCATCCTTAAACCCAAATTATTGGGGATACAAGTGATGGAATTAGAACTAGAAAATCATTCAAGAATGAAGAAAACAACAACATGACAATGATATCTTAAATTGAACCAAAATCAATTAAAGAATCCATAGTTGATCGATCTTGGATCGAAGCCATGAAAGAAAAACTTCTCTAATTTGAAAAGAATGAAGTCTAGACTCTTGTTCTAGATCCACAAGATCAAACCATCAAGAAAAATTGACACTACATTATTCAAGAAAATTGAGAAAAATGGTTTACTTATTGTTCAAGTATATGTTGATGATATCATCTTTGGATCAACAAATAAAAAAATGTGTGAAGGATTTTCAAAACTCATGCAAAGTGAATTTGAAATGAGCATGATGAGAGAGTTAAGGTATTTTCTTGGCTTGTAAATTAAACAAAATGAAAATGGTATCTTTGTTTGTTAAGAAAAATACATTAAAGATCTGTTAACTAGGTACAAAATGAATGAAGCAAAAATTATGTATACTCCCATGCATCCATCTTCCTCACTAGACAAAGATGAAAATGGAAAATCTGTTGCAGAAAACGAATATAGAGGAATGATTGGTTCTTTGCTTTATTTAATTCCTAGTAGGCCCAATATTTATTTGCAATAGGATTATGTGCTAGATGGTCATCACTTTCTCTCTTGCGCAGGAAAAAGGAAAAGGCAAAACTTGGCATTTAATGCATGTGTCTTCTTGTCTTCCAAAGCTCCACTAACACGCTGTCAAGTGATTCTCGCCTCAATTCCTCCTCCTTCCCTAGGTTCAAATCATCATTGCATTTTCTCTTCAAAAGCACAAACTCCATCTTCTCCACACAAAACCTAAAATTTGTTTCTGTAAATCCTCTTTTCAAAACACAACAATGGCGCGCACTAACACATCCGCCTAGAAAACTCCACATCGAAACACACCTCCAAGTTCTTCGTCATCACTTTCATCTTCCCCAAGACGTTCTCTTTCTCCACCACCAAGACCAACTCCCCCAAAACCTTAACCTGAGGAAATATTTTCAGATTATATGTCTTCTTCCCCATAAACTAACCCTAGCACCATCTCCCCAAAACCTATAGCCACCATCATTTCGCCCATTTATTCTCATCCTCCAAACATTGCTCAAGTTTCCCCACATTAGATAAAACTACCATTTATCCTACTAAAGTAAAATGACGCTCCATGCGCGTCCTGGTTGGCATTGACACGTCTAAAGCAACAAACACCAAACCCACTTTGTTTATTATCTCTAACACTGAATCTGATTATGATGAATCATCCTTAACTCCCCCACAAATATTTCAATCCAAACAAACACAACTCCCTCGAAACCATCCTCCTTATCTTAACCCTCACAAACAATTCCTCCAAACCAAAAGATGAAAACAATTGAGGAACTTTTCTCACAATCTAAACCATCATCTTCATCCCCCAAAACATAACAAACTAATTCACTAGAGAACACCGACATTACATTATCTCAGTTCTCAACAAACAACAAATTGCGAAACCCTCAAAAACCCTAAAAATTGCTGGACCAAAACGTTCTAAAAACCCCCCTCTCTAGAACGTTCTCCAGCTCATGACCATTCTCCCTCACTAAACCCAATATGTTCTCCCACTCCAAAATGTTCCCGTTCCAAAATGTTCTCGTCCCCAACCCAAGAACGTTCTCCAAAAACTAACAACCCACCAGAACCTGCTTCTCAACGTTCTCCCTTCGAAAATTCAAAAAATACCCCACTAATTCCCTCTAAAATCTCAAATCTCTTCAAAGAGAAATGGGCTCAACGCCCCATAGGAGTTGGAAGAGATTTTGTTTTGGACAGCCTGGTTGTGGATGTAAATGTAGTCAAACATTACACTAATGCCTTGGGATGGACTTCATTTATGCAAACATCTAAATGCTTTTATCCATATGTGATTAGGGATTTTTATTGTCAAGCCAAGACATTTTCAGAAATATCCCTCATTGTTTCCAAAGTAAAAGGGATTGAAATCAGACTGACACCTGACATATTGGCTTGCATTTTTGACCTTCCAATAGAAGTGCCTGCCATTTTTGGAAGCAAATGGTATGATGCTCTAAACTTAAATCATATAGAGGTGTTATCTGATATGTTCCAATATAGTAAATATTTCTCTATTAAACCTTCTTGATATGCAAAATTTGAACCCTTTAATATATTTTTTATATGAACTATTCTCAAAATCATGAACTTTGAAACATTGTTTGTAATGTCAATATTTCTCATTCAAATCTTTTTTATATATAAGATTTGAACTCTTAAATTTTAAATATGAAATTATTCTCAAAAGAGAACTCACTTTTAATTTATACCACCATTAAAAATCACAAGAGAACGTTTTTTCTAACTTTAAAATTCATAAAATTTTTACTACTTTAATACTTTTGAATGAAAACAAACCACAACAATTCAATTACCACTTAAATGACTCCAAATTTTAATTTATACCACCATTAAAAATCACAAGAGAACATTTTTTCTAACTTCTTTAAAATTCATAAAATTTCTACTACTTAAATATTTTTGAATTAAAACAAACCACAACAATTCAATTACCACTTTATTTCCAAAATTTTACCATGACCTTTTTGTACTTATCTCTTTTCCATAAAAATTTTAACCCAACAAACATTAAATTTTCAGAGTTCTCCCCACAAAATTTACGACCCAACAAACATAAAGCGCTGAGAAATTTCAGTCTCAGATTTTGACTATTTTTACATATGAACTGAATAAATATATTTCACCCTTGAAAAAATATTTTTTTTGTACTTTTATTCATAAATAAAAGGAACTAATATACTCAACAACACATTTTAATTACAAAACTAAACTAAATATACTTAATTAAGAATTCATTTTCTACGGGTCTTACATCCTACCCTCTTAAAAATAGTTTCGTTCTCAAAACTAGAAGTAAGGGTAACAACCAACTGTAGGTTTATACTCAAACTCCACATACATGATACTATAGCCGGTAAGCTTCACCCATTCCATTCAACACGATTTTGTCTCCTATCAACAAGAGATTGAGGATGATCAGTTCCTCAATTTGTTAATAGGTAGCAAAAACCCATCATGGTGGCTTATACCATTTTAATTTATTTTTATTTTAGCTACAATTTTCCCATTACATCATTCTCTTAAATATTTAATATTAATGAAAATTAATTCATTTTTTAATAATGTTAAATAACCAAGTGAAAAATTCAAGATAATTAAGGAAATCATAAAATAATATCTATATAATAATATATTCCTTTCACAATTTTGAATCTAAAAAATGTTTTAATAAGTGGCACTTAAATTGAAGACTTTAGAGATCAACTTATGATGGTTACTTGCAAAACAAACAATATATTTATAGCTGTTATTTTTCAATTAATTAGTTGTAACTTCCTTTCCTAATTACTCCTGAAATGTAACTCTAACTAGTATGTAATGCCCAATTAGTAATGATGAAGAGGAATAAGACAAAACTAAATTGTAGAATTGTGCAGAAAAACTCAACGACATAAGAATGTAAAAGCTTGTAATAATTATTATCTCATATTAGTGATATTTCAAAGTCGGATCCAACCCCTAGATGTAAGAGTTTAACTCTGATCTAGGTTAATAATTAATGTGTGTTCATTTTATAACATTGCAATGTTGTTCTGTTTGTTCCAGAGCTGCAAAACTGCAACAATCAATTTCTTTTGGTTAAGTGGCATTAGCATTTTAATTTCAAGGAAAAGAATTCACAAGACCTAATTCATCATTAGATTCAGTCCATTATCCATTGAGTCATAAAATTGATCAAGGAAATTCAACAACAAATGGCAACAAGTGCATGGTTTATTCGATTCAAGGTAAAGATGACATCAACAAAGTATGTACTGGAAAAAGTCTATGGGAATAATGATTTTGGGTTATGGCGTCTCAAGATGAAAGTTTGTTGGTTCATCAAGGTTTGGTGGTAGAAGAGAAAGACATTGTATCCACACTTTCAGAAAAGGAGAAAAAGGATATCATTAACAAAGTTCATAGTGCTTTAATCTTGAGTCTTGGAGACAAGGTTCGAAAAAAAGTGTCAAAGAAGACCTCTACAACCGGTATTTGACTCAAGTTGGAATCTTTATACATGACAAAATCATTAGCAAATCGTTTAAACTTAAAACAAAATATATATACTTTCAAGATGCAATATGGAAGATCGATTGAAGATCATATGGATGAGTTGAATAAGATTGTTTTAGATCTTGAAAATATTAATGTAAAATTGGATGATGAAGATCAGGCCCTACTATTGATAAATTCATTACCAAGCTCTCTTGAAAATTTGTGTGACACACTCTTTTATGGTAGAGATTATTTGTCATTACAAGAAGTGCAAGATTCACTACTCTCCAAAGAATTAAAAATTAAATCACATGGAAAAGAAGAAAGCAATGGTGTGAGGCTATTTAGCAAATAGATTAATCATAAATTGCCCTACCTTTAAATTATAATCATTTTTAATCATAATAATAATAATAACAATATAATAATAATAAATATTAATATTTATTATTATTATTATTGTTATTTATTAATGTATTATTTATTATTATTATTCATTAATTTAATTATTTATTAATATATTTAGTTCATATAACAATACATAAAACGACAAAAAAAAAAAATAACTCTAGTAGGAGGTCGCATCCTAGGCCAGCGACCTCCAAGTATGTCTAATTCAAAATCTTCTCTTCAGCTGGGCACATCCTAGGCCAGCGACCTCCTATTAAGTATAAAAATGGAACAATTTGATATATAAAATTGGGATTAAGGTATTTTAATAAATAAAAAAAAGGATATATTAAAAAAAAAATCAACAATGTTCCTTGACAATAACTCAAAGGAAAGTCTCGATCTTTCATTGTATTCACACACCACACGGAAGATTTGATAAAAAAGTTGTTATTTTTGTTTTTCTTATATGTTTTATTAAATTTGTTTTACAAGTTTTCCTTTGCAGTATGAGAGACTTGAAAATGCAACAAGTATTTTTATTTTTTGGATATAAGATCTAATAGACAATACTAAATATATATAACTTTAACTTTCTTGTTTCAATTATTTTTTTTCAAAATGTAATTGACAATTGTACAACTATAATTTTTTTATTTTAACATTAATGACAATTAATCTATTCTTTAAAATATTAAATAACCAAATGACAAATTTGATATAATTAAGGAAATCATAAAATAACGTTTTATACGTTAATTATCTTTTGAGTAAGATATTTTTTGAGAAGTTGTAGAAATTATTTTTTTATAAGGTATTTTTGAAAAAAATTCACATGTATTAATCTTAATTATAAGACAGAGACAATAAGAGTTATACCAAGAGAGAGATTAGGAATATTAATATACATTTCAACTTTCGAACTTCCATGACCTATGCCAATAAAAGAATGCTAGAAATAATTAAATTTGCTCAAAGATGTACTTGAATGCCAATATACACACAAATACATCATAAGATTCAAGATTAAATTTACATTTGCTTGTAATTATGAAGTTAGGATATTAGATCAGTTCATGTCAATGTTAGAGGCAGACATCAATGAACTTCTGAAGAACATATCCCAGGCTGTGATTCATGGCATATATCATTAGTATTTAATACATCAAATTTAAAATAGAAAGTCAGGTCAGGTTACGGCGTCTTGATATACGATCACCATCGCGGTATCCCAACTGTTCAGCAACACACTCATTATGATCATGTAAGCAGAAGATGAGATCGCCCTTCCTTATAACCTTCAGGTATATACTTCAAGAGGTAATGACGTAAGACAACGTTCAGGCCAGCATATGTAGTCTTTGTCAAACCAGCATTTGTCGTTTTTGTCATCAAACAGGAATGTGCAGTCCTCATCATCTTCAGGTTGAACTGTAATCCCTTCAACTCCATCTACCACAATAAGCAATAAATGAATGTTAATTTTGACATA
Organism: Cicer bijugum; assembly: GCA_037974875.1. Lineage (NCBI taxonomy): Eukaryota > Viridiplantae > Streptophyta > Magnoliopsida > Fabales > Fabaceae > Cicer > Cicer bijugum. Next base: position 2,988,914 of record JBBPBT010000811.1, on the reverse strand, counting down.
AGCAAATAAAATCCAAACTCCATAGATAAAATATTACATAAGGGAAAGTGAATTTCTACAAAATATCTTGTCTAGTATTACATCAAATAGTGAAGAGAAAGTCAAGTCAGCTAACCATATCTTTAGGTGAATTCTTTATAGGAGATGACGGTTCAGGTTCAAGTGGTATTTGGTTGTTATGTTGTTCAATGTTAATTGCACTTATTACATTTCTTAATATCGTTACAAATCATTTTATTTTATTTTTTTTGCTTTTAATAGTGATCAGAGGAGTATTAGTTAAATGATTAAACTATATTAGTTGATAATAATTGGCGAATTTCCATTTATTCAGGTAAAAAATAATGGAATGGATAAAATTATGCTTCATATAGGACAGATATTTGAAGCTGAAATAATTGTATTTACTATAGAATGACTTCTTGTGATACACTCCACCACCTCTAGCACTCTAGATTAGGTGTGTAGATAACATGGTGACTGACTCGATAATTTAACTTGATACCATTTTAAACTTTGAATTGGACTTAACTCATGTTTTAAAAATCAACTTAAAGAGATGTCTCTTCTTTTATAAACCATTTTCATGTCATTTATCTTCTCAATGTATGATTTTCGCCATTCCTACTATCTTTTAATTTAAACACCTATTAGAGTGTATAGAAAAGATTATGAAAATAGTTTATGACATGTAGTTTTATAACAAATCTAATTTTCAAAGTTGAAATGATCATTGATAAATATCTCTTGATAATTTGATATACTTTTATTTGACCTTGTCAACTACTTGCATCATGAAGCATTATGCGAAAGGAGCATTTCACAATTAGAACCAGTAGTATACATAAAATAAGGAATAACAAACTCCAATTTTGAAGTTCATCCTTGGTATATAGAAAAGAAAAAAAAAAGGAAACAATGGTTACCAAAGTCAAAATTGATATATATTACCCATGAAGCAAATTACATAGTTCTGTTAAGAGGCAAGGTTGAGGCCCGGGTCGACATGGGCTAAGCCATCAGAGTATCTCCACTGGTCACAGGCTGAGCATCGCTCCAACTTCATATTGTTTTCTAACGTACAGAATTTACAAGACCAAGTGTTGTGTTGGGTAGTAACATCTTTTGGCTGTTGCGAGCCACACAATTCACATATAGGCGCTAATGACTGCATTAATCCAACACCATTTGCATGCATTAAAAAAGGTGCAATGTGTTACAAGTACATAGCTAGTGTTAATTATGTTATTTAGAAGGAATAAAAGTCAAATCACTATTTCAAGAACACTATAATAAACCCTCACTTAATATACTTTGTAACAACACAAAAATGGATATGTAAAAATTATGAGATGAATGATAGATGTATAGTTGAATGCTTACTTTATTTAACAAAGTGCACGTGAGACACTCCCACATTGCAGGTTCTTCAGAATGAAGTGTTCTATTAACAACAGATAGTAACCCAGATGAACATGATAAATTTGCAGAACTAGATTCTGCTTGATAATTTGATTGAGAACGTGAAACACTTTCTAATCCAAAACTTCTTCGTTGAGACCCAGTCTGATGTTCATTGAGACATCCACGTTTTGGTGTATCCATTGTCAAATCAACAAATTTAGGGATACTAGATGAGTGAATCGGTAAACTTGAATCCTTATCACGACTTCTTTTTCGAGATGTCGGAACCAAAGATAGAGTAGAATTGTCTGTTGGTCTCGAACTTCCCACACCTTTCCACTTATTTTCAAGGTTTTCAGCAGAATCGTCGTTAACATCTTTGTGATCTGATTTATCACAAAATTGAGAACCACACCATATGTCATCCTGTAATCTCCTTTCTGCAGCCATCACAGCTGCTTGTGCTGGAGTAAGTGACTTCATTATAACACTATTGCCACCAATACGATTTGGTCCAGATGGAAGAAGAGATCCCAACTGTGATCTCTTTTCCGCAGCTTTGAGTGCAGTATTACGTAAAGATGAGAGTGGAGGTTGACGAGAATAACCACCCAAGCGCCTTCCCGGGAGGTCAAATCCCTCAGCAGAGCCAGTTATCCCCTTAGAAATCAACTCTTCACATTCCTGTGGATGATTAGTGAAATAGATAAAGGAACAACAGATAAACAAATCTAATAACCTGCTATGAAAGGAAAACACAGTTTTTTACTTAATTTACAGCTGTAAACAACCATTTCATAAGCAACGGTAAAACAATGGTATCACTTTTCAACGGTTATTCTACTGAAAATTGTCCAATGGCAAAATATTTCTCCACTAAACTAAATCCAATTACTCAAAATAGAATGTGAAATTTCGAGGGTTCTGTAAATATCTTCTAAGCAATCTGCAGTTTCTACAATGACCAGCAGTTGGAGGTAAATTGCCAGGAAAATAAAGTTCTATCAACCTGCTATTTTAGTGTCTTTTGTTTGTTATTTGTAATTATTTAGGATTCTTAGCTAATAAAAAATGTTTAAAGAGCAACAGCGCTACGTGTCTACTACAATCAACAATCTGAGAACTGCTCAGTATGTTATATGTTGATCATAACCTTGTTGATGAAATTCATGGCTATAATACTTCAATGAATCAAGAAAATGATAAAATTGTTGAGACCTATACCAGAAAAGTAGTGAATAAAAAATACAATAGAAAAAACCAAATATGACAAATAAAACCCACATACAATCAATCCCCAAGGTAATTGTCTGAAGAAAAAATGTCTGCATTTCAAATGCAAGATATCTAATATGACCATTTTGCATACTCAATAATAGAATCAAGGGCAAAAGGGGAACCTTTCTAAGTTCATCCCAGAGCTTGTAGAAGTTGCTATTATGAGGACCATGTGAATTGTGGCAAAGCTCGTGAAGCATCGTATCTAAAACTTCATGAAATGGAAAAAAGTCTGAATCCCTGTTAGGCCTCCGTAGCCGCAACTTAACATTTATACCAGCTCCAACATTCACCCCCAAAAGCGATGGATTGTTTGGGCTATTATCATGTAAGCAAATTCTTCAGTCATATTCCACAGGAAACTAAAAATAAAAAGTTATAAATACTCTTTGCCCAAAGGTAAACACAATTTTGGACCTTTAAGCAAAAGCACACAGTAACAGCTACATAAAGCACCATAGCAAATGTTAAGTCAAACTATTCTTTTAAATGTTTGACAGATTAGCCATTAGTGTAAATCATAAACATAATAAATTATAAAAGAAAAATGATCTGAATCTTCCAATGAGTGAATTTAAGTTCAACAATACTGCAACCCCTCTTCACCTTATAACAAAGTATGAACTCAAGCCTCAATCGAAGTTGAAAAATAAAAATAAAAATGAACTCAATCAGATTGCCATACATAGACTAAACTGTGCAAACCAATCATCAACTCCTCGATCAATTCAAACTATTTCAGTGCATGATTAGTGTTAACTTTGGACTAAAATATAATCAAATGTTATTGTTGAGTATGACTCGTATTCACAACTTATACTCTGTAACCCTAAGCATTGCATAATAAAAGTCACTCTGTTGTCAGAGACAAAGGTATAATTCACTGAGTTATGTAATCAATTAAAGTATTCTTGTGTGCGTCTATTCATCTATTTTCTTCAGAGTCAGGTTTACTATTCCAACGGATTTTCACTCCAAGTTGAAAACTTTTCTCTCCATAACTCTACTGCCAACGTTTTCCGGCACTACCCATTAAAGGAAACACAAAAAGGAAGCGAAATAAGAAACAGAAAAAAAAAATGAAGAATTACCAGAACTCAGAGAGAAGCTTGACCCTCCATTTGTGTTTGTGCATAATTGGTTGAACCTGTTTTGCAATCTTCTCCAACATCTTGTGTGCTTGTTCTTCACCCGGTTTCCTTTTCAGAGCTCTGATTTCCCAAACCTTGTTTAGATCAACTGTGTTCATTTTGGCAAACCCTAAACTACCCGAATGTACAATAGTTTATCGATTGAATAAGAATAGTAGGATTGTGGATTGGTGAAGATTGTAGAGAATTTGATGCGGTGTTGGAGAAGAATGGAAACGTTGAAACGGCGGAACGAAAAGTTTTCTGCGGATTTGATTTGATGTTCCGAGTTAGAACCCGCGAGGTTCGGTGGATTTTGAATAAAGAGTTTTTACTCAATTAAAAATTTTAATAATTTAAAATATTTAATTTTTATGGAAGTTTTCATAAATGATTCTAACGTGCAGTGTAAGATATTTACATTGATATTGTATGACTAATATATTTTTTTATAAATTTGATCAAAGACAATTAAGATATATTTTTTATAAAAAGAAATTAAACATAATTGGTCAAAACAGGAATTAAACATAAAAATTAAGACTTAATGGACATACATCAATATAAATAATTTTACATTGACAATTATTTCATAATATAAAATTTTCTATACTATCAGTGTTTACATAGTCATGTTCTCATCAATAAATTCAAAAAATACTATAAAATATTTACTAATATGCTTATAATATCAAATACATTTTATAGACACATTTTTTTCTATCTTTTTTAATGCTATATATATGTAAATTTATGTATGTGCTACTTGTGTACTATCCTGTTTTAAAATATAAACAAAATAAATTAAGAAAAATTGATTTATTTAATTTAAATTTTTTAACTTATTTTTATTTATATTTTTGGATAAAATAAATATCTCTTTCTACTTTTACTTGGTTATCGAGGTTAATGGTCTATTTTTTTTACTAAACAAGTTTAATCGTCTTTTTTCTTTCACTAAACGAATTTAAGTGTCTAACAATCATTTTATGCACGTTTTGACCAATTATAATTTATTGTACGGTATATTTTGAATAAACAAAACTCTGCTACCAAGTTGCTTAACACCAAAATTGTGTAATTAACACATTCCACGGTTAGAGATAATTGATGTAAAAACAATGTTAAGAATTGGATCATCTCAAAGAAACATATCCCTTAAAACGAAATAATAATAATAATAATAATTATTATTATTATTATTATTATTATTATTATTATATTAAGGATGTAATGACTCAAGAAGTAATTTTGTAATAAATTACTTTATTTAATAATTTAATATAAAAGATTAATTTCATTAATCCAATCATCTATTTAAAAATTTATATTGAAAAAATCAATTCTATAAATTTTTTATAAAATTTTAAACATGTGACACTTCAATAAATAATTTTTATATTAATTTTAAAAAAATATATGTAAAATATTCAAAATAATCATATACAAGCTTAAACCAAAATAGGGATGAGAACCCAAATTTTGGCGGAAAAAAAAAACAAAAAAAAACCAGAAAGAAAAATTTATAATTAAGAGGATGATGTGATCATATACAAAATCAAAGGATTATGACAGTCATGTTGGTGGTGCAGGGATGCCAATGAGGGAGATGAGATGTTGCAAGAGAACTTGAGAGATGAAAAAGTTCAAAGTACTAGAGGAGTTTTCTATATTATCTCAAATAATTTTTTTATTAATGAGAGATAAAAACCGAGAGAGTAGGGTCACCATTTTTTATCATTAAACAGAAGAAGAGGGTCTCATTTGAACATCATAATAATCAATTTGTCAATAAGTATTAAAGAATATTGGCCAATAAGTTAAAGAGGGTTCTTTCAAAAATATAGTTAAATATTCTAGATTGAGGTGCTGTTAGTACCGTTCTCTTATATCGATGCCAACTCTCAGTCTCACAAGTTTAAACAAGGTTTACTGTGGTTTCCTGCCAGGAACTGTTAGAGGAGATATATGCCCATGTATCCTTTTTTCAATTTCATGTGGATGATAAATAAATCTAGATTGACAACAAACAGCATAATGCAAATGAATACAGATGCCGATATGAGTATGACAAAATTATGAATCACAAAAAATTTCCAACAGGATAAAGTTTGAAAATTTATTTAAGCGCATTCTTTTTCTTCCTCGCATAGTAGAGTTTGGCTCTTCTCACTTTCTTCTTGTCCAGCACCTTTATCTCCTTAATGTTAGGTGAATACCTGTCACACATATCCCATAGCTCAGATATAAACACGAATGTAAGATGACCGACTTCAAGCACAATCAACTTTAAATTGGAATTGCAGCACAAAACACATAGCACTTGATTTCATGCACACACAAACACACATTTAATTCATATTCCAATAATATGAAGTATTTTTCAAAAGCAACATAACGTGTGTTTGAATAAGTTTTTGAAATTGGTGAGCTCAAAAGTTCTTTATGAACATAACTAATGAGCTTATAACTAGAATTCAAAGAATTACCATCACTGCATAACCAGGTTCTTAGCAAAGCAATTCTTATTATTTTCTTTTTGGGTGGCAAGTGAAGAAATTTAAGCATTTCCTAATTTAACTACACCCTCCTTAAAAGCCAACAGAAACAAAAATCAAGGACTATGTTAGCCCAGTTCAAAATAGCATGTATTCAAGCAGATGTATAAATGATAACTCGGTTCTACAAAACTCCAGCCAATATGTGGTTTAGGAAAGGGTTGGGGCCTCAGAGGCAGTGTATCAATTGCAGCTTGCAGAAAATATCAGTTTGTTCAAATTCCGCTACAATAATATAACCGCTATTTGAACAAACTCTGCTACAATAATATAACCGCTATTTAACAAAACTCTGTACTCAATTGCGTATTGTTTAATGATAGTAATTTATTAAAATTCCGCTATAACTGCAAATTTTTAGTGCTGCACAGGGGTATTATGATCTATTACTTTGCCGGTGAAAGAGGCTGGTTTCAAGTCTACAAACAGATGTACATAAAATATTAAAATATGGAAGGTAAACCTACAGTGGGAATAGATATTCAATCCAAGTCCCAGCCACCGTCCTTCTAATCATGAATGTAGAATTGAGTCCAGCATTACGCCTTGCAATAACAATCCCTTTTATAATAGAAATGCGCCTCTTGTTCTCTGGCACTTCCTATCATATCAGACATACCAGTAAACAAAATATTTTATCATTGAACAAACACAAAACAAAGCACAAGTGTGAATGAATGACTGAATCTTCCAAAACAACTTTCCATACCACTTTGAGCTGCACAGTATAACCAGGCCTTATATCAGGCATCTCTTTTTGTGCTTTCACTTCCTCCACTGCTTCCTTGTCTAAAATCTAAAGGGTATAAATAAATACCAACAATTTTCACAAATGATTAAACACAATGAATCCCTTTATTTAAAAAACCACAGAGAAGTCACATGCCTGCATAATGTGCCTTGCAGTTTTATCTAATCTCTTAAATTTGATGCGAGGAGGCACTTCTGATTCCAGAATGGTACTATCTTGAGAAGAAGAATCAACTGAATTTGTCTCGGTCGACATAAACCTATTTTGAGGGACATGTACATAATCATGCTGAAATGAAGTCAATCTAGCTAAACCATTACCAGACTCAACTCTAGAAAATGCATTAGTCTGAAGAAACCCTGTGACCTACACAAGAAACATGACAAAAAGCTATAAGCACCCTAAGATTTTATATCCCAAATTGCCATAGCTTATACAAAAGGGCAGAAACTAAACTGAAACACATAAGCTATGTAGCACTGACACATTAGATTGAAGACGATGTGTCTTGTGTCTGATTCGTGTCAGTATCAGCCTCGTGTCATTACATTCAATTGATTTTATTTTATTATATTATATCTAGTGTCTATCGTGTTCATGTCAGTGTTAATGTTTCATAGCACATGAGCATGAAACATGGAAAACAAAACAAATCCATTCTAACTATTCTCGTCATCTTCTATTCAATTATTCACTCAACCAAGCATAAGAACCAACATTAAAATAATTAACAGCAAAAGCATAAAATAGCAGTGTGTGGGATTATGATCAGTAAAATAACAAGCAAGCTTCGAATCACACTTCCGAATTATAAATCTATAATTATAGGACATTGAAGGAAATAATTGAAATGAAGAGAAGCGCTTACGGGGATCGGAGAAAGACGAGAGGTAAGGTTGGAGAAAAAGAGTGATTGGACATAGGTTGGAAATGGAAATTCCGGTGGAGAGCGAGTGAGCGGTGAACGGAGAAGAGACGATAAGAACCTTCGCGAAGCCATGACCGGTTCCCAGACAGAAAGAAGAAAAGCGGCAATTTTGGATTTTATGGCTTGTGAATGTGCCAGAGTTTTGTGATTCGGGTAACGGATCGAAAAAATAATCCGATTTACGACCCGGAAACCCGTAGTCATGTTTAGTCTTTTTTTTTTAGTTTAGTCATGTTTTATATGTTATTATTATTGCTTTTTTTTTTTTTTTGTTAACATGATACTATTTTTTTAAAAGGCCGAAAGGAAAATATATTAACAAACCTAGCACTTTTCACAAGATGTGTCAAGAAAGAGATCAAAAGTATATAGTGTCGTAAACAAAAAAATATATAGACGTTTAAAAATCCTTTATATTCTACATATCAAACAAATTAGTGGATTACATTACAATTGACATAATTCTACGTAAATACTATTCTCTTTTATTTCAATTCATCACCAAAACAAAATTTTAATATGTTCAACCATTGCCATATAGACCATCAAAACACATGCAATCTAAATAATTATAAGCTTGTGTTGAATCACTTTACCTCATGAAACTAAATTAGAGAATAGTTGTACATGTTAATGAATCTGTATTGGACATGCCACAAGAATCCCAAGCCACTGAATAATAAATTTCCACCCCTCTCCAAAAAATGGACACGTTAGAAACAAATGCGAAGATGACTCCTTGCATCCGCATCTCATAGAATAGATATCATTTTTCGGAGGAATAGCACCATGTCTCACCAAATTATTCTTTTACGACAACCACTCTAGTAACCTCCACACGAATAGAGACATCTTCAAAGGGACCATCTTGTTCCACATAATAAGAACAAATGGATACACGTTGACATTATGGTTCAACACAAACAATTTATTAACTCATTTGTATTTTAATCATTACTCCAAACTCAACTACCATTATTATTTTCCTACAAAACAAAGTTACCCAACAATGCAAGACACTACTCTAACAACTCATTCTCCCACTGAACAAAACACACATCCATTGTCACCCTCCCCCTACCCCAATTCCATTTATCGCCATTGATTCCACCAAGATAATTCCAAGTTCTATTAAAAAGTAATAGAAGTTTGGCAAAATATTAATTTAATTGTAATTTGAATTCTTTCAAATAATTTATCTTCAATTGAAGTTCATATACCATCCGAACTAAATCATTTAGTTAATGACATATGTTAGTAACATGAAGTGCAGAGAATCATACTTATAATTTTTTCCAATTAAAGATTATAATTAGAGTTTAATTAATATGTGTTTTCAATGTAAAAAGTTTTATACTATCAACACATCACAACCATTTACAAAGATGATTTTAGTAAAAATCAAATATTTATAATGATCCAATGATGATTGACTGACAATATAAAAATATTTACATCGAAAAGTATATAAATTAAATCTTTATAATTATGCTTTTTTATTTTCTATTCTTATTTATACTAAAAA
>JBBPBT010000811.1:2966811-2978914 GCA_037974875.1 Cicer bijugum | reverse complement strand
ATTATATATTATAAGATCATCTACTATTAACTAACTTATTCTCTATTCTTTATAAATTCATCTATTGTCAATGAACTTACATGTCATGCATTACTTTTTAACAAACATATCCTTATTATAAATGATTTGTAACAAAAAATTATAAGATCAACAAATCACGGTTTAATATTAGTTCAATCCTATTTGACTAGACTAATCGATTAGTTGGATTTGATTTCTTAAATATTGGCTTTTATTTACATGATTATTAAAATATTGGTTTGGTGTCTATGTTGAAAATGAAATAAAATGGAGTTTGATATTAATTACCGATCTATTTGTGATATTTATAAATTCATGTAAATATTTAGAATTTGTGATCGTAAGAATGATTTATACGAGTTTGAGTTTATTATTCATAAATGTAATGATATTAAACAAGTGATTGAGTTCTTTCATTTAAAGAAAATCTTAGCTGAAATAATTTCTTATTAGACTTTATATATCTCTTGTTGGAACTTCGGATTTCTATGACTCTATTCTCTAGAAATTGAAAGGTTAAAACCAAAATAAATAAATAAAAATGTAGTGATATTAGTTTTAGAATTAAATTGTGTTTTAATTGCCAAAGAAAGATAGTTGATTGATAAGTATTTAGCTTATATGTCTGTAGTTGTGGATTCAAATTTTGTTTTCAATTATAACAACGGTTGAAGAATAATATATAAGTATATTACTAAGTATTTTTTTTTCTTAGTTTTGTAGTTTTTTCTCGACTGTAGCGAGCTACTAAGATGTAACTCACGAATAGCGTAACTCACTAAAACACACATCTATTTTTTTCAGTTACACCTAAATATATTACTTACGTAAACTGATTTTACATAAAATTAAGTTTATGAACATCGTAAATTAAATTTACATAGGATACGTGAATTGAGTTCACGTAAAATTATTTGAGTATAACTTAAAGAAAAATGGGTGTATCAAACAAAAAATGAACATCCTTTCATCAAAATAAATAAAAATTGTGGTTCATTTTGTTATGAGAGAACTAAATGTAATTTGTCCATTCTCTTGCCAATGTATCCCATATCTTTGTGTAGTCTCGACGTCTTCAAATCTTCACCAAGTGTTTTTGAACAAGTGTGAAGTTTTTTTTATGATCCTTAGAGGCACACTTGCTACTTGGGTTGTTTTTGAATGTGGAGCAATGGTCAAAATGTCAAATAACTATGTTTATATACACTATTTTCAAAACACAATATTGGAACGTGACCCCACAATCCTTAATATACACTCGTACTTGGAAATGCATGCTTCAATTGAGATGAATTGATAAATTTTAGTTTAAATTTTGACCGGAACAATTTTTTGTCGGTCTTTGCTTACTTCCAAATTAAACTGCGATTCATTGGAGCTATTTTAGCTATTTTTTCCTAACAGCAACTGAAGTTAAAAAAAACATCATTGAACTATATACCATCCTAATAAAACAAATCCACGTTGCTATCTTTCAAAATTATGATATTATTAAATCAAAAGAATATAATAAACAATTAAAAAGAAAAAAGCTAAGATAAGCTATCGTAGAATCAACCTATTAATTAATATATTATGATGCCTCTTCCTTCTGAAGCATCTTAGGTATCCCAAATCATCACAACAGCAATAACTCCTATCCCCAACAACACAGCCAAAAACTTCATATAAGGTGTATCAACCTTTGTATGTTTGTGAGGCACATAACCTTTAGCAAAGAGATGGTTTATCGAAACATAGATAAACACACCACAAGCTAGTCCCATTGATATAGCAAAAGTCCAATCTGCAACAGCACCTTGTGTTGTTGCATCTAAAACAATCCCAATGGCCACACCAATTGGACTAGAGATTGCAAATGCAAAAGCATAGGCTGCACATGATAGTAGCGGTCGATTCGGAACCATTCTAAGGAGTGCAATTCCCATGGCAATGGCTGCAAATATCTTGTGCAAACAGATTGTCCATAAGGCTTTCCATGCATCTGCTTTTGTCTCAGAAACTCCAATTGCTAAACCCTCAAAAACTGAATGAGCACAAAGGGCTATTATGTATACATATACAAATATGTATACAGTGTCTCCAATTGAACTACTAGATGTATGATCAGTGTCATTGGTGACAGCAGGACTCTGTTAACACAGAAAATGAAGAAAGTTCAATTAAATAAGTGGTGACAAGTCTAAATATTTAGGATTTAGTTTCATATGCACTGACCCTGCAAAGATTTTATACAATTTTTAGTCAATCGTAACGGTTTGATCTTTAAAACAGTTTGATTTTCATTATATCTAACATAGAAGTCATGCAAATGGTGATATGTAATTGGTTGATAGTGTAAAAGTTTTATGTTGTCTGTCTATCAAAATTATTCTCAATTAATTATTACTTTGTTTTGCAAAAAATTTGTTGGTATAAAGGCACAAATATGTAACCTGATCATGTGAATGAGAAGTAACACCATTGCCCCTTCCTTTGTCTGTCTCTGCCCCTGCAATTTGCACACACAAAAGAAAGTAGCTTTGTGTTAAACAAAGTGAACGTGAACTATGTGTTATTTTGACTTTCATATTTGTATTGATTCTTATGATAATTATTTCAAAGACAAATTCAAAAAGGTGTACTACACTATAGTATAAGTAAATGGATTTGATAAAATTGAAAGGTTATCTATGATATAGTAAAAGGAAATGGATTAGATGGAGTCAAACATTCATGCAATCACTTCAGTCATTAGAATAAGATCCGATTGTTCATATTTCAATTTTCTATCCTAAATTCAATGTAGTGAATTCAGAATGTGAACACGGCAACCTTCAGCCAACTGTCGAGATGACTATGGCGATTGTGAGTAATGTTTACAGCACAAAATTTGAATTTACATGACAAGACCGCAAATATCGAAATTAGATTCTCTATAGTCATGTATTCATGCAAACATGAATCTCGGCTGACAGACAAAGATGAAGATTAGATAATTCATATTTTGAGTTTTATTTCAAAGAAGATTTGATGAAGGAAGAATGAGTCATCCGATCTTCATCAAACTATCAAGATGTGAGTGTGTGATTCTTCCCCCTACAAAATCTTGATCCACAAATAACCTATACAGCACGAGACTTTGAAAAATCTAATGTCAAGTTAACCACTCATCCTTCTGGTTCATTATATTACCATAAACAATCATACTGATATGTAGCTGTCAGTAATTATTATATTTTTCTTTATGGCATTCAACCTCTATACTTAAGACTATTTATGATCCGAATCATCCCCACCACTAAAATTGTAACCATATATTATCATCCCAAAAAGTAACAACAAAGTTCAAAGACGGAAAATTTATTTGAAAAATCAAATTGAATTGCATCCTCAAAAGACTTTATCATATTAAACAAAAAAGAAAAAACAAAACAACTAAAGTCTATGATGGAAACACCATAATCACTTTTAGTTGAGTAAGGTACCCCAACTAAAAGTCAGAGGCTAATCCTGCAAAGTACATACATCCCTTCAAGGGGTTGGCCTCACTCACTACTTTACCCTACACATCTAGAGGGTAGGCCCAAAGATAAGACTACTAAAGACCATCACTTTTAGGCCTACCAAAAAACACTTATTTATCATTAAATTTTTTTAAACAAAAAATGCCACACACATACAAAAAGACCACATGTATTAAAAGGGAAATGCTAATGAGTGTCCTAAGAACATCATTAAGAGACTAAAATAGTAAGATTTTTTTGAAAGATGTGTATTCAATGCATTGTAAATTGAAAGAATTGACTTTTTCAAAAACTAATTACTTTATTTGAAAACCTTAAACAATGTTTCTAGTACACTCATAAGTCATAAGCAAGACCATACGTTAAAACTTAAGGTGTGCTAAAGTATACCCTTATGACACTTGTTAAAAATTATTTTTGTTGAAAAAACAATTTTTAAACTTTGAAAGAACTAAATCTACAAATTCCAAAGATAATTTTTTTTTTACATTTGATATGTTAAAATGTGTCATTGGGTCATAGGTTATCATTTGCTTGAAAATATTGTTAGGCCTCACTTGCAACTCAAAAATAATTTGGCCCACCCTACACACAGGTGACATATCAAACTCATAACACCTTCTATAACACACCAAGTTGGTAACACCATAATCATAATCACTTTCTCCCAAAAACACATTAACAAACATGATATTAGAAAAAAACTAAAATTTAATTAAATTTAAAAAAAGCACCAACCTTGACCCTCAACATCAACTCCACAATGAGGCTTCTCCAAAAGCGAAGAAATAACACAATCAGCAAGCATAGTAATCAAATAACCAGCACAGGCCAGCATGAAAGCAAAAGGGTACTTTTTATCAGTCAAATCATCAAACGTTTCGTTTGCATCACTCAGAAAATGCATCATTGCAGTTCCCAAAAACACTCCACCGGCAAACTGTGTTCCCAGAATCAAGAACGCTTCGTTCCATCTCAACACGTAAGGCGAAACACCAGCAATAAAAGTAGCGAAAAATATCACAATCAAGCACCAAACTTTCGCGAGGATTAAGGATTTTGAACGGAGGTCGTGAGGACTTTGGGCATCAGAGTCGGCGTCGGAGTCACCATCGTCGTCGTTGTGGCCACTGTGAGCAGAAACGGTGAAGAAGAAAAGAAGGAGGAGAAGAGAGAGTAAAAAGAGGGTGCGAATAGAAATGGACATTGAGAAGAAAATAGAGTGAGAAAAGAACAAAAATAGCTTTGGAAGTAGAGTTGTATGGTGTGTGGATAAAGAGGGAGGGGTTTAAATAGAAATAGAAATAAAATGAATCTCAATTTAATCTTTTTTTGTCTTCATTCTCTCCTGGAAAAACTTAATAATTAAAAACATGGCCGACAAATAACTAAAATTTAGCTGTCAAAAATGGTTCAATTTTGCCACCTACTCATGTTGTTTTTTCTCAAAGTGAAATATACAAAAAGTGCTTATATACCAAGATAGTTAGAGTAATAGAGATGTATTATAGATGTAAATTAATTTTTCATTTTTTTTAAAGAAATTATTGTTGATACTTACACATACAAAATATAGAAAAATCAAGTATTCAATCGTAGTAGTAAAGAAACTAAAACTAAAACTAAAACTACCACTAAACTAACAAATAATTTATTTTGTAATTTTAAAATAATAAAAAAAGTCTAAATTTTTATTTATAATATATATAAAGTTAGTTTTAAAAATAATTTTGCATCTATTGAGAATTTTTTTTTCTTTTCATTTACACGCAATTACAACTTACTATGACTAAAGTTAAATTGTATTAAAAATGAAATAATTATGATTGACAAAAAAAGCATACAAGTCTAATCCATATATTTTTTGTGAATAATATTTGCATATTGCTTTTTGATTACTTAATCTTACTAAATTTGAGAAGAGTCAATGGAGGAGTCTGTGTGGATTTGAGTTTTGGAGAGGAGTAGGACCATGTGAGCTGTAAGTGACGTTTGATGAATTGCAGTACGATTTTTAATATTGTAGTATAAGTATTGTACTACACACTTATGTTGTGAGTTATTATGACAAATAGATATTGTACTACATTGGCCAATTTGTCGTTGGTCTTACTGGTTGGTTCCAACTTGCAAGTTCCAATCAATTTGGAAAAAAAACGCATTTACTACAAAACGTGTGGCACCCATATTAATAACTAGAGATCCTTCTCATCCATATATATGATGTAGTAGTTGATAATGAAATATGATCAAAAGATATTTTTATCTGATTTAAATTTAGATGGAATTAAATATATCTTCAGTTTATATTTAAATTTTCAGATATGTATAGTTTTAATTACTTCCTTTTTTTTTTATTGACTACATTTGATTTGTTGAAAAATAAATGAACGATTCAATTGTATTGTATTTGATTTTAGTATTGCTTATTAGAATGAACAAAATGAGGAGATATTAACAGAACAAAAATTAAATATTTACATAACTCTCTCTCTATGAATATTTACAATTCAAATATATATATATATATATATATATATTATAATAAATTTTATGTTATTTTATGAGTTTTGCTGACAAGTATCTATACCACATTTTTTAAACACTAAAAAATTTACATCAAAAGTAACAAAATTTAGACTTTTCATGAATTAAAAACAGTTTTTTATATAATCAGTTTGTTGGGACACTTGTTAACATTTAGGTTATTTTATTTGTGTTGTCCATTGTCTATTAAATGTAATACAAGACAAAAAGTTGTTCAATATTTTAAATGTTTGTACTGTATTGTATTGTTCTATATAGTATTTATCCTTTTATACATCAAACAAACCTGATACGTGTAATATTTTAGTTTAAATAAATTGTCTGAGAATGAAATGTTATTTTCAATGTAAGATCAATTATTTATATATATTTTTAATTGTGTGTTCTAACTAATACTATGTATATTATTCTCAAATCTTTATATTTCAATTCGCATTTATACAAACAATAATTGGCAATAAGTATAATTGGTTTATTTTATTGCATTTGTCAATGTAAATATTTTTTTACAGTGTTAGTTAATCATAGTCGTTAGATCAATAAAAATATTTAATGTTTGTCATAATTATTTGTAAAGTCATGTCGATGAATGATTGTGATGTATTGACAATGTAAAAATTATTTTGGTGATTATAATACACGATTTTTCACCAACCCACCATCATTCAGAGGAGACATAATTGGATTTCAACCAATATGGTACTTAGGTTTATGATGATCAATTTATTATAGACATGTTGGTAAATTTCTTTAATGATCTATATACTTCAGAAGCCCATGATAACCAAACCATTTTTCCTCATCATACATATCCCTCTCTATCTATCGATGATTTGAATATGCTTAGTCATGGTTTTTCAATGGAGGAAGTTAAAAATGCATTGTTCTCTATGAGCAATTTCAAAGCTCCAGGCCTTGATGGATATCATCCTATTTTCTTCAAGAAAAATTGGGATGTTTTAGGTAACTCCATCTTTAATTTCACTAATCAGGTTATCTTTAATCCAACCACTATTGGTAAAGTGAATGGTACTCTACTTACTCTTTTTCCTAAAGGAATGGACCTTTCCTAAGCAATTGAGTTTAGTCCCATTGCTTTATGTAATGTGATTTATAAAATTGTGACCGAGTTAATATCTAATAGGATAAAGGAGATGACGCCTAAGATTAAATCTCCTAATCATAACATCTTCATTTTGGGCAGGACTCCACTAATAATTCTATTATCCTTTAGGAAGTCATCCATTCTATGTAGCCTGCTAGAGGCAAAATTTGTTATATGACGATTAAGCTTGATATTGCTAAAGCTTATGATAAAATGGAATGAGATTTTATAAAGGATTGTTTGGAACTTCTTCATTTTCCCACCCAAATGCTCAACATCATTATGGCGTGTATATCTTCATCCAAAATGAATATCAATTGGCGTGGTTATCCTTCGTCTAATTTATCTCCTACACATTGCCTTACGTAAGGGGACACATTGACACCTTATCTCTTTGTTATTGCCATGGTGCGAATTAGCCATTGTATCCTTGATGTCGTACATGATTGCTTTTGGAAGCCTATGAAATTTGATCTTAATGGTCCTTTGACGTCTCACTTGATGTTTGCTAATGATATTCTTCTTGTGGTCGAGGCCTCCACTAAACAAGCTATCAAAATCAAAACCATTATTTATTCATTTTGTCTACATTTAGGTCAGCAGGTTAATACTTCCAAATCTATAATTTTTTTTCTCTAAAAATACCCCTCAGTTGGTTGAAGAATCCATAAGTAATATTGTGAGTATTAAGACCACTAAAGATAATATTTTTCTCTAAAAATACCCCTCACTTGGTTGAAGAATCCATAAGTAATATTGTGAGTATTGAGACCACTAAAGATATTATGGAGTATTTGGGTGTCCTAATTATTACTGGTCTAAAGGATAAGCATTCTTACGCTTCATAGTAAATAAAGTTAGAAATAAACTCTCAAGTTGGAAATCAAACTCTCTATCTATGGTTGGTCAGATTACCCTTGCTCAAAGTTGTATCACAAGTCTTCCCAATTATATGATACAATATACTATTATTCATATGTCTATTTTTGACAATTTAGAGAGGCTTTGTTATAATTTTATATGGGGGACTTCAACCAATGTTAAAAAGTGTCACTTCATCTCTTGAAAAACTATTTGTAAGTCAAAGGATGATAAAAATCTTGATTTTCGTAATTTGGGAAGTGTTAACATAAGTTACATGATGAAGCTTGGTTGGGAGTTGTTGACCAAACCTAATGCTCTTTGAGTTAAACTCATGCAAGCTAAATACAAATGTGGTAATTTGACAATTTCATCTATTCATTGTGGTTCCAATGTTTCTCACATTTGGAGAGGTATTGCAAATAATTGACATTTGGTTGACAGTGATATTTCCTAAGTAGTGCGTAGTAGCCAATCAATTATTTTTGGCAAGATGATTGATTTTATGGAGTGGGTAAACTTTGTGATAGTGGTGTGACAATTCCCTCCCATTATCAAATTTTTACTGTTAGTGACTATGCTTATAATACGAGTTGGAATTGTAATCTTATTAATCAATCTCATTAAGTTGAGTACTTTAATAGCCAACATTAAACCTCCTTCTTTGGGTCTTGATGATTTCTCAATTTAAAGATACTCTAATGATAGTTTTTTCTTCATTAAATTTGCTTATCATGCTATGTTAACAGGGCCATGCATTTTAAAGATTTTGGTTGCATTGTTCTAATTTTAAAAATTGGACTCTAATAAAAACAAAAGTGCAATTTTAATAATTAAAAAAAATTAGTAAAATAAATTTTAGTCCTTATATACATATCAATCTACATGATGCACAAAATCTCTACACATATCAATCTATGCCATATGCCATTTGATTAGATTAATTCATGTAACAAAAAAGATGTACATATAACATGTCACCTTTACATATTAGACTCAAATATACATTTTGACAATGGTAACACAACAACTATAATTCTTCTCATAGAAATAATTCTACTCATAAAATACATCGATTATAGAATCCAAAATTACAACAACATACACCACAATATCTATATTAATTAGCAAATGTATTAACATTTCTGTCATTTCAAGTCTAGTCGGAATTCGTCACTGATAAACATATATCAAACCAGAATTATCCTATAGACCTATATAATTTGATTTTCACAAACTTGTCATAATTAATAGTTTTTCCTTTTTCAATTTTTTGAACTCAAATATATTTTTTCTTATAAAATTTAACTACTTTCATACATTCAATCAAATTCATATATAAAAGTTTTCCCAAAATCATATGTTAGATCACAATTTCTCTTTTGAGAAAAGTCTTCTATACTCATCCACATAAATATCATTTTGTTTTCGAGTATCAATGGTTATAAAACAAATAATAAACATTCATCCATAAACGTAAAATCATTATATACCCCGTCCACACAATTATCCTCTTATTTTCAAGTATCAACACTCATACAATACATAATAAAATATAATATTTTAAAGTAGTTAAAATGTAAAAAATTAAGCAAATCAATGCAAATTTTTTAAAGTTTATACTATCAAAAAGTTTGAGGCCAATACTGCACATGATCGTAATTTTAAATTGGTATGGAAGGGGCAAGTTCCTCCTAAATTCCAAAACTTTCTTTTGTAACATATTTCATGGCAAACTCTTTATAAGCAAGCGCATAAAGGAAGTATTGTGATATTTATGACTGCAATGAGCGCCCATGTTATCTTCAAGCTCCTCAAATTATTATGCATAGTTTAAGAGATTGTGAAGTGGTAAGGAGTTATTGGAGAAATTTATTTGAGTATGACAATTGATGATATTGAAACTCTTTATTTAGTCCAAGCCTTTCTCAATGAGATGAACTGCAAACAATAGCACAATTGTAAATGACCTACTATCATTTATACGTGTTTGGGTCAGTTGATCATTATCAAGTTCACTGGCATTTTACTTCACTCCAACATTTTTTGTTTGCTATGAATTAGTAAAGAGTTATGGGAGAAATTTATTTCTCTCGAGTTTGATCAATTGAAACTCTTTATTTAGTCAAAGTCTTTCTCGGTCTCAATGAAGTGAAGTGATTTGCAAATCATGCCTTTTAAATGGCCTACTATCATATACGTGTTTGGATCAATTCATTATCAATCTATATAAATATCATACTTCACTCCATCACCTTCTTTTTTGTCCACTAGTCCTTTTATACATTGAGGTAATAAACATGACATCAAAATTAAGTGTTCACCTTCTTCACCCAATGTATTGAAGCTCGAATGATGGTTTCCAATCTGGTCACACTATTCTTTCAAATAGATGCAAGAGTTGCAGCTTCAACTATCACTCATTACGATATGAGTCATTCTAGTTCAGTTGTTATGACTGAGGTCTTATTCATAGCATAATATAGATACGATTAATATAGAAATACTCATAACCTCCGTTTACTTTCTCTGGTAGTAATTTCAAAGATAAAAAAGTGAAGCTAATCGTTATAAGAGCGAAAACTGACAAAGTTAGACTTAATTTTGAAAGATAGAGTTTGACCGAACTCTAATTTATCATAAGTTTTTTTTTCGCCTCGACCTTTTTTAAAAGTCTGACATAGTCTAAAAATTTAATTCATATTAAAAATATTTAAATAGGATATTTTATATTTTTTAAATATGTTAAATTAGACATTTATATAGAAGAAAAATTATTAAAATTATAATCAAATCTAATAAAATTATAATTAACAAGTCAGCAACAATCTTTCAAAAAAAAAAAAGAAATAAAATGAATCAATAATTAGCAAATTAAAAATAACAAATACTAATATTAATAAGAATAATAAAAAATAACAATGTTTATAAGTAATATATATATATATATATATGTAAGTCTAATAGTTTTTTTATAAGTCTCAGTCTGATCTATTTAAATTAATAATTAAACTTTAAAAAAAGTTTGAGTGTAGTATTTTTATTAAACATATCATATCGTAAATAAGTAATGTCATAAATTCTTATGGATGGTCTAGTCAATTCCCATTAATTTGTTATTAGGTGATTATTGTATAGGGATTTATTCTTCAAATAGCTTATTAATTTTCATTGTTAATTTTTCACTTTTAAAAAAATCATTATTAATATTGATCGTTAAAAAAAAATATAAATTAAAAATATGATATGATGTATTATAAGTGAGAAGTTAATAAATGTTGATAAAAAAAACTTTCATTTTTCACTGCCGCTAATTCTTTCGAAAATGTTAAAAACAACATACAAGAAATGTTTTGTCATTAAATGATACTTACTTTTTTATCCTCCGAACACATGTACTTTACCACGTAACCTATGTAACTCTTGTTAAACATCATGCGTAACTTGTTCCTAAGATGTAGCATCAATATTCATTTTTTTAAGAATAATGTAACGGATGAGGGCCATCTGTTTGTCAATATTTTGATGTTGTTTTCCTATTTTGTTTTGCCGTTTCCTCCCAACACAATCGTCTATTATTTGTCCTAATCACACAAAGGGGAAAATAGAAAATCATGTGTATGCGAGATTCAGCAATGATAGACTCATCCATTAGAGTGTTTGGACATTAGTGTTGGGACATCGTTTAATTTGATTAGGTGTTGTGGATGGGTGTTTCTATTATGGTTTTTGTCTCCACTTTATAATTTGGGGAGGTGGTGGTTAAAGTTGATTTTGAGGTTTCTTTCCTAATGATTTTATTTATTCTTAACACACCTCGTGTTTTGAATATTTGTTTTAGTATTTTGTTAGTAGTATTCACTATTTGACTTTTTTTTTAAAACCATCCCTTTCAATATTTTTATTAATTTCCATATCCCTCTTACCCTTTTTTTTCAATGTTACTTTCCAAATTCGATCTCAATTTTCAAATATTTACTTATTTTATTTTTATTTTATTTTTTTAAATCATTTCTTCCTTTAAGAGGTAGCATTTTGAGAATTGTGATCACTCTTTTTTTTT
>JBBPBT010000811.1:2938410-2956536 GCA_037974875.1 Cicer bijugum | reverse complement strand
ATTTACAGTATATTTGAATATATCACATTAAGAAACGATATAATATTATTAGTTACAAATGTTCAAAGATTCTTCAGCAAAAACAATTATAGTTAATTCTTCAACTAAAATAATTGAGGAGCAACAATGACGCAAGTAAACTAAAATTTAAAGTGTGAAAATCGATAAATTATGTTTATGAAAACAAATCATTTTCATTTCAGGTTGACATATTTAAAATCTTAACATTCTCCTAAATTTTTAAGATAAAAATAATTGTATCGTTAGTTATACAAAACTTTTATATCTTTATTTTATCGATTTTTGTATTGAAAAATAATTATCTATTTTAATGAAAAATTTATATATACACATATAAAAATATATCAGCACCTATCGTGCAATGTGCATGTCACAATATAATAACAATAATAATAATAATAATAATAATAATAATAAAGAGAGAAGCAATTTGAAGAGTGAATACTTAAGGTCTTAATGTGCTTAGTTGAAAACAACAGGTTTCCCAACTCTAATGATAGAAAAAGAAACAAAAAAACAGAAGCCTATCATTCACAATCTAAATACTCTTATACAACTTCTTCCAGAAAGAAAAAGAAAGAAAAAGAAAGGACTAAGAGAAAAAAATGAAGAAATTCAAGAAAACCACTAAAGGAGTTAGTAATTCATCCCCTCAAATAAGAACTCTTTAATGTTGGACTCTCTGGTTGCATGCATTGACAACGTAATTCAGAAAAAATATTCAACGGTGGGGTACTGAAAATGAAACTCTAAAGAACATTTATCCAACAGTGGGACAAGTCCAACGATGTGACATTGTCTAATGGTGGAACTCTTTGCTCTAGAGGATGGTGATATTCCTGAATCATCCATTGACATATAGTCTAATAAATATGATTTGTGCATTTTAGTTGATTTTTATCTTTGATGCGTTGTGATTTTTAACTATTACATAAAGTATATGATTTATTTATATTTTTGCTATAACAATTATATATGCATGTTTATTTGCTCTGTGTTTGTTATTGGAGACGACTCTTACATTTGACAGGACGTCACATATTGTGTTACTTGAGCGAATAATGTCGCAACCAGTATAGTAGGAGAAATGCTAGGAAACACAATAACATGCAGTTGAAGACTTCGAGACACTTTTGTATTTGTGTGAGACTTATTGGGAGAGTTTTCCACAAGTGTCTAAAATTATGACCAACTAGGATTTATCTTGAGGTAGGAAAACGTCAAGAGTTTTAGCTTTATGAGTTTATTTTGTTTAATGTATTAAATTTAATTTTTATAATCCCAAATACTTTGATTCATTATTTTCAAAAATACAATGGAAAAAAAATATTAATTGGTTTTAAAGCAAGTATTTAAGATAATCTTAGAAAAAAAAATGAATTTGTATATTTACGTTTACAATCATTAGTTAATGTCTCGAAAAAGCAAGATGTTACATTGGTCACTTATTTTCAAACATTTTGCTTCAATAGTTCTTAGGTTCAAGGTAAATATTCTATTTTTCGACATAAAAACATTAGCGATTAAACTGTTATTGTGATCTCTAAGCCAAATATCTTTATTTTTTATGGAAATTTCATATAGTTTTTCAAGAAGTTTGCTTAAACTCAAAATATTACTCTTTAATTTAATTAAGTATATAGTATACATCATTAATCAACTTATGGCTCCCATCTTTATAAGAGATTATGATCATACATTTCCCTTCAATTTTCACTTTTGATGAGTCTACAAAGAAAACATTTCCCACTCATCTTTTCATTAAGCTCTACAAATTTCTATTTACATCCTCACCTATGGTTACTTGCACCATTGTCCAAGTACCATGAACTATAAGTATATGTCTCTTCTTCCTTAGGTGTTAGCAACAAAGTTGCCTATTCTTCCTCTTGATTAGAAGCATTACGACATTCCCAAAAAAAATGGTTACATTCATGTCAATTATAGCATTTAGTTTTAGATTTGTCATACCTCCTTTCATTTTGATAATAGCCATAATCTCTTCCTCTTCCATGAATTCTTGGTGATGAGTGACTTCTTTCTTTGTAGTTTGATTTACCATTGAAACCTCTTTATCTTTCTTCTTGGTCATGATCATGTCTTCGTCCTCTTCCTTGCTCTCGTCCACGTCCATTTTGACTATTGAATCATGTGTCATTGTTCAACGAAGCTTTGATCTTGAGAACTTGCTCTAATGGTTCCTCTTGCCTTTTCTTCAATCTTTCTTCTTGAGCTTGCAATGAGCCTTCAAGATCTTTTGATTCCTCAATAACACACCACATAATCGAACTTAGGAGTCAAGGAACGAAGAATTTTCTCCACTACACGAACACCTTGTATCTTGTCTCCATATCCTTCCTTTTGATTAACAATCGTTTTCACACTTGAGCAATAGTCTTAAATTGGTTGGAAATTCTTCATCTTCAAAGCTTCAAAATCTCCCCTTAGCGATTGAAGTCTTATCTTCTTCACTTTGTCAACGCCTTGGAGCAATTTCTCCAAAATGTTCCAAGCTTTCTTTGAATTCAAAGCATCAACAACCTTCTCAAACATAGAATCATCTAAACATTGATGAATGAGAGTAATAGCTTGTTGATCCTTCTTCCTTGTCTTTGCCAAAACATCATTCTCAACTTGAGACAGTTCCTCTTCATCTTGTTGCTCATCATAGCCTTTTTCAATAATCTCTCATACACCTTGGGAGTCAACCAATGCTTTCATGCGAATGCGCCATTTTCATACTTCTCTTTTTTTATAAGAAGAAAGTAGTGTAATCACGAGTCACCATTTCTCAACTCTCACAGCTAAGCTCTAGATACAACTTTATTAGAGAAATGAAAGCATTTCTAATTGAAAACTCACAATTGTACTTAAAATGTCAAGTACAATGAGATATTCATAGATACAAATAGACATCTTTAAACACATTTCTATGAGTTTCGTAATTAATACCTACTTTTAGATATTTCTCACATTTTTCTATAATTAAAGTACTTCTAGATTTTTCAATAGAAATTCTATATGGTTCTAGACTTATTTAATTTCAAATTAGTAATAACAATCATTTAGAACAATCATAAGCAATGATAAAACAATGGTATCACTTTTCAATTCTTATTCTATTGAAAATTGTCCGATGGTAAAATATTTTTTCACTAAACTAAATCTAATTACTCAAAATAGAATGTTAAATTTTGAGGGTTCTACAAATATCTTCTAAGCAATCTACAGTCTCTACAATGACCCACAGTTGGAGGTAAATTGCAAGAAAAATAAAGTTCTATCCACATGCTATTTTAGTGTATTTTATTTGCTATTTGTAATTATTTAGGATTGTTAGCTAATAAAAAATGTTTAAAAAGAGGAACAACACTACGTGTCAACTACAATAAAAAAATCTCAAAACATCTCAGCATGTTATATGTTGATCATAACCTTGTCAAAGAAATTCATGGATATAATACTTTAATGAATCAAGAATATGATAAAATTCTTTAGTGATTAAAAAATACAATAAACTCATAATATGTAACTCCAATAGAGTACAATTGTTAAATTATCTCTTGATGAAGGTTTGACGTGGGTAACACGTAAGAATTTTTTTTTTAGATATATTCTTAGTTTCTTACATTTTTAATTATTATAAAAATTCTTTTTAACATTTAGTCCCATAATATTCTTCATGAACTGTTGAAACACTCCCAGACCAATTATGCACAATCTTTTGTTTATAAGCAACAATCATATACACAATTATTAAGAACAAAGAAAAAAAACAAGCCTATACGATTACTAAGGCTTTGAGTTCGATAATTTTTTTATTTTTTAAATCAAGATAGTTTGTAATCTTTTAAATCCCAAATCCCATTATTATTATTATTATCATTATTTTAATTCTAAAAAAAATTAAATTAATAAGGAGAGATAAAACTTAATTAGAAAAGTTCTATTTCCTTCCCAAAAATGAAAAAACGTGTATTTCGTGAGTTCTGTTGAAACTAAAATATAATATACTTTACTTGTATAATATATAAAGAAGCAAACTTTTTAGAATATATATATTTTTCTTTTTTACTTTAATTCTGTGCTTTAAAAAAAATCTATGCTTATGTGTTCTAAAGCATGTTTGGAATAAATTTCTTTTGATATTCTCATAGCATTCTAATTCACTTAAATATTCGGGATTAGTATAAAAGAGGAGGGTTCAACTACATTTGAAGAATAACATAGGGGGTAAACTTTTCTTTCCAAATTCACATTGTTTCTTCAATTCAATTTGAGGTTCAACTTTGAAGACAATCATGAGTTTGGAGACAAACAAGACCCATATTGATGTTGATATTAAAGGGGGAGATGATGACAACACAAATACGAAAGATGGTAAATAATTCTATTTTATGACTACTTAAAAAAAGTCACTAATAAAACCAATTAATTAAAATTTTATATTTAATTGTATCGCTAAATGTTAAAAAGATAAAATTGGAGAACAATTTTATTTTTAATCATTTTATTTTTAATCATTTTTATTTTTATTAATAATTCTGTTTTTAATTAATACATGTAAGTGATAGAAAAGATTAAAATTTTCGTAAAAATAGACTAAATTCACTACTAGCTAGTTTGATAAATAAAAATAAAGTTTGTTATGAAATTTAGTATCGCTAAGATATAGCAATGGAATTATAAACAAGTTTTGTATCTTTAAATATTTTAAAAATTATAAAATTATAGACTAATTTTATTGACCAACATGTAGTTATTTGGATTGTAAAGAGTTAAAGTGTCATTCTAAACAAATAGTCAAAGATTCAACTTTCAAGTTTTACATTTGAACAAAATTTAGTTGAGAAAAAATAACATGCTTTATATACCCAACAAATTCTCAATGAAAATTAATCAATATTAAATTAAGATGAATACTTAATATTTATAATTAATATGGTTATACTTCAAACCAATAATTTCATTTTTCTGGTGTTAAATTTATGTTGGCAATTTACTTTTTCTAGTAATAAATTGCAACCAATTACTTCTTAAAACTTAACTCAACTCACAATACTAAAATTATTAGACAAGAAGTAAGAAATAATTTCCTTGTTTCAAATATAATTTATATTTTATATAAGTATTAATTTTGACATTGTTCTCTTATTGTTTAAGTTGTTTTTTTGTTGTTGTGAATTTTAATATAATTGTGAATGTTTTTACTCATGGATTAAGTTTAATATATTAACTTTTATTATTTTATATGTGTGTCAAGAAGAACAGACCAAGCTTCAAGAACAACAGACCAAGCTTCGTGGGTGCACAATAGAAGGAAATTGGGATAAAGTTGAGGAACTATACAAATCAGATGCAAATGTCAGCACAATGAACATAAACAAAAATGTAGGGACAGCACTCCACATGGCAGTAAACGAAGGCAACGAAAGTGTCGTTAGAAGTCTTGTTGCTTCAATATTACATCACAATAAAGCTGTAGCATTTGGAATGAAGAACGGAAAAGGGGACACACCTTTGCACCTTGCAGCATTGAGAGGGTTTAAAGAAATTTGTGAGTGTATAATTGGAGAAAATGATGAAAGGAAGGATTTGATTGATATTGATAATAATAATGAAGAGACCGCTTTGTTTCTTGCTTCACTTTCTTGGCAAAAAGAATCGTTTTTGTATCTGTTCTCTTTAGCTACTTATTCTAAATCTCTTTTTAGGATTAACGGAGATAGTATCCTTCACATCGCTATTTTGGGAGAATTTTTCGGTAAGATGCATATTATTAATTTTGATGTCTATGGTTAATCTAAAGATTGAAAGCAATGTTTAAAATTTAACTGATTTTATAATTGTTTGTATTGTGAATATAGCCTATAGAAAATTTAGATACTATGAATTTCTGTGTTTAGGGTCACGTAATAATAAGTTTATGTCACGTAAACGTCTGACACGTCACCTATTTATTGACACGTCATTAAAAAAATGACAACTCTTCATAATTTGGCCTCAAATTCTGTTTAGAGACTAAAACTGATGTCAACAAAATAGGGAGACTACTTTCAATTTTCACCTAATGATTCTTAATTCCTATGTACTACAACTTCGGACAGTTTAGAAAAATATTTACTAAATTACTAATGTTTGTATTTATTGCAACAGATTTGGCTCTTATAATAATACATACATTCCCTGACCTTGGTGGAATTACAAACAACGAGGGTTACACACCTCTTAAACTTCTTGCTACTAGACCCTCAGCATTCGAAAGCGGATGCAAGATGACATGGTGGAAGAAGATTCTATACCACTGTAAGTCTATAACTTTATATATAATTAAAATATATAACAAATTTAACCATTAAAAAAATTTATTTAATATTTTATCATAAAATTTATTCAAATATATATAGACTATAAGTCGTTTAACAAGACAGCTGATCACAATTTCCTTTTATGCTTCCCTGAATGTTGACATAGTCTCTCCAAATTTTCTTTTTATCTCAATCATATTCAGGAGCGGATCTTCTTAGGAGTGGGCAGGTGTCACGGCACCCCCTATATTTTTAAATTTCTTTTATATATATAATAACTAACAGTATATTATCAAAATAATAGTAATAAATTATTAAAATATCCTTAAACTTAGTTTTTGAGTGTCTCTTTTCTTACCTCTCTTATATTTGCTTTCTACTCTCTTTTACAATTTATACTACTAAAATATAATAAACTAACTAATATCGAATCAACAAACTCTGACACCCTAATTAGCATCTCAACTGTTAATTCTTAACAAACTTTTTTCTTGTTAATGATTGATATATGATATAGTGTGATACTATTTTTTAATTGTGAATTGTTTTAAACATAAAAAAAATTGATACATTTTTTCAAGAAAATTTTTTTTTGACAAAGATGAAAATTATAAAATAGATATATTTTATTTGATTGAACTGTGAAAATTGTGTGACTTGTGAAAATTGAAATTCTAATTTTTTTTTAACTTGTCTACTATGTATGAATTGTATGACATTCTAAAAAAAACTATATAATTTTTAAAAATTTCAATTATAATATTTCGATTAATACTTATTGTTCTCCGGCTCCCCCAAATATTTTATGCAAGATCCGCCACTGATCATATTCATTAGACTCATGCAAATATGATAGGTGAGAGATTTAATGTGTGAACCTAATTAGATATCTTTTCTATCCTGTGATACATTTAAACTAATTTGTGCTTTAAAACATTATTTGACAAGAAAACTCTCCAATCAATCATATTCATATTTTACAAAAAGATGATTCAAATAATGAGAATATCAATTTGACATTCCGTAATAATAGAGATAGAAGTTAATATTTAGGGGTTCATGACCAAAATTCTAATATTTATATAAAATAAGGAGTTATTTTGGTTTCTTAATTATGTGAGGTGTGTTAATATGTTAGTAACTTTTAAAATTATGTTGTGGGTGAGAACATAAGTTTTGCCTTTTTTATCACCAACTTCAACCACTAAGTCATTCTTATATCTTTAACAAATTATGTATTTAACAAATTTTTATATAAAAATTGTTCTATAATTAACTAATCTTAAAGCGATAAAATAATTGATTATGTATAACTCAAATGAACCTGTAAAATTTGAGGGACCACGACATATGCAAGTCTCTCTCTCCCTCGACACTATTGTAATTAAGTATCAATGAACTTTTACTATGCATGTGCGTGTTAGTATTAAAATGAAAAAAAAATTATCATTAATTAAATAAAATGAACTTTATAAACAATATATTGTTCATGATCTAGTTTGTTGATGTTCTTGCCAAGGTATATCCGTAGAAAACCTAAACATAGAAGAAGCTATCAAATATTATGGTATGAAACAAGATCAGGAAAACCTACACCCTTCATGTCCAAGGAACTACGAAACATGTGGTTTCTTTCTTCGTAAATGTCAAGAATATGCCTATCAACTTTTATGCATTGTTAGACATCTGCTGGGGTTCACCAAATTACCAATTGATGCCCACATTAGACATGGTACACTAGTTATCTTGTATTTACAATTTCCTTATATTTCCATTTAACTTTGTTATCCAAATTTTATGAGAGTTTTCAAGTTTCACTTAATCATTAGTCAAAAACAAGTTTCACTTTAATAGAACAACCATTAGTCATATTGATGATTTTAATTACAAGTGTAACTATATAAATTATGTAGTCCACTATTTGACCCATCATTTAATATCAATAAATTTTTAATTCACAAAGGTATGTAGCTTCTTGCATCATAAATTTTGAAGTCAAATAACTCCCTATTTCTTAAATGAAATGTCTAAGTAGATCAAGATAAATATTTTTTAAAAAAGTTTAATCTTTAGTATAAATTAATTTTTTTTAGTTATTCAATAATTAATATAATTTATTTAACCAATAAAAAATAAATGTACTGTCAATTTTTATAATCATATATATATATTAACGTTGTTTTAAAGAAATTAAATTATTTTTTAGCTGCAGCTTCTAATAATAAGGTAAAGGAACAAACATTGTTGTCAGATCAACAACAAATCAGTATATCAATATCATCTGATTGCGAGCTTCTTCCAAAAAACTATGCTACATATCTTTGGTTCCTGAAGTTTGCGTATATCTATATCCTTGGTCTTTCTGGAGTAGGTATGTATGTGTCTCAAATTCCTAACTAAATTGATCTCATTATCTCTAATTAATTGTTTGTAACATTATAGACACTAACACTTTTAATTGAAAACGTACGTTTTAATGTTAGACATGTGTCAGTGTGACACTTTAATAATATTCAATTAATTTATTATTTTAATTTAGATTTGACTATCTCGATTTTTTATTGTAAAAGGGGTTCATGAAGTTAGAAAAATGAAACAAAAACACAAATGGTGTAGTCAATTATTGACCTCTTTAATGAAGACCACTTATGATTCCTACTATGGAGCTAACAAAAAACCACCTCGAAATGTGAGTGGAACCGATTCCAAGACGACTGACGACCCAAACAAAGGTATGTATATTATTAAAATCATGTTAACAAGGGCTTAAATATTCTTGTTAATAAATTAAAAAAATAAGTAAAAGTAAAATATTACAATAAAAAAAATCAAAATTTTAAATTTTAAAGAGTTAAATACACTACTTTTAAGATTGAATTTCTATTTTTAGTGTCTTAACAAATACTCCAACATTTTCAAAATTATTAAAGTGGTCCTTAAATATTTGTAGTTCAACAACGATAAATTTTTTTTTATTCAGTAGTGAATTTATTAAAATCACACACCATCGTCGTGATAACAAATACTATATTTAGAATTGGATTCACTATTACACGATCCAACATAAAAAGGTTTATATACAGAATATTTCAAAATTAAAATTAATTAGATTCCACTTTAAAATATGTCATATAGATGTATTAATATTTCTTATTTTTAACAAATTTAAATAATAAAACATATACTATCCATATTAGCGATCTTCATCAGTTGTTTAGTTGTATGACTTGCATGCTAAAAAATATATGTATAGTTGTTTAACTTTTTATTTTCGTTGGGTCTTTGACCCTCTTTAAAAAAAAATAATCCTATCCACACTAACTAAAAGACATTGTATTTCCCTCTTATTTGCACTTTTACAACTACTAGACTTAGAGAAAAAAGATTTAACTCACAAAATATAACAAACAATTAGTAAAATCCACAAAGTTGTTTGATATGGACAATTTTTTTAGGAAGGTATGAACAATTGTTAAAAGGATTGATTAACATCTTCGAATCAATGTTATGTAGTTGCAAGGTGCACTGCTATTTATTTTGAGTTTTCACAATATTTTCTATGATTGAGTTTTTGACAATATAAAATTATATAAAGAAATGAAAATAAATAAATCATGAGTAATAATTGAGGTGTGTCACTACTCACAAATTAAGATGAGAATATATTAACTTTTTTTATTTATAAAAGAGAATATATCAAAATTAAAATATTAAAACATACAACAAACTTTTATGCACATATCATTAAAATTATTTTGATATACATAAAATGATATTTTAATATCATATATCAATTTTAATATATATATTTTGTCAAAAAATATTAGTTTTCAATATATAAATTAAACATTTTTTAAATAGACAATTTTAATAGTGCAAAGCATAAGTGTCTTTGCCTCTTTGGGGTCATTTACATCCTATGAATTCACTGGACATCGCAATCTTGGTTGTGTGATTGAAAATCATTCATTCTTTCAATGATATTTCACCATACATTTGCATATTTGCTCTTTTGTTTTAATGTAGGTGTTTTTTTCTTTTGATATTTATTGCAAAGAGAATTTTGGCTTACCATATTTTAGATTATCTTATTCTCTACTTAAGTTTATTAGATTATAAGATCCTATAATAACAAAACTAAAACCAATATCACCTCGTGCAATGCACATTTCTAGTAGTTTTCGTACACGATAGAAACCACGATCCATAGTGAGGTTATTTTTGAAGAGTATGCAACTATTATGGATCCTTGAATATGATTGGTAATGTCACTATAATCTTAGAATGCATCAAATTTATAAAAACATAAGGTAATTGTGTTATTTGTTTGTCAGTTTGGTTCTAAAAAATGTCAATTATTAGTTAATCAATTTGATCATCGAATGTGTTTTCTATTTATTAGTTGAGTCCATAAAGTTATTAACAGAAGACACAATCAAAGACTTGTGTGAAACAACCAAAAGTGAGGATACAAAGAAGTGTGAAACATTGAAAAGTGAGGATGCAAAGAAGTTAGAAACATTGAAAATTGAGGAAGAAAAGAAAGCTGAAACATTGAAAAGTGAAACACCAATATTAACTGCAGCAAGATATGGTATAGTTGAAATGGTGAATGTGATTATAAAAAAGATACCAAGTTCCATCTATGATACTAACTTGGAAAATAAAAATATATTATTAGTGGCGGTTGAGAACAGAAGGACCGTTGTTGTTGAGTCAATAAGGAAATGGTATGAAGAGTGCGATAAAAAGGAAGTATTTGATAGCCTAATCCAACATGTAGATAATGAAGACAATACAATGTTACATTTGGCAGCTACACCAAGTGGTCAAGATTGGAACATACATGGAGCTGCCTTGCAATTGACGTGGCATATCAAATGGTTTCAGGTATTTTTTTTTCCATATAAGCATAAGTTTAAATCTAACTTGACCATGTTTATATTGTTTATCAAGAACTTATTTAGGGTTATCTTCTTTCACATTATCAAGAACATACATGGAACTTATTTAGTAATGTCAGAGGCGTGTCTTATCTGATAGTATATTTTAAAGCCTCGTCTCCTTCGAATACAAGATTTGTATTTCTTCTTATACACTCCACCACCTCTAGCACTCTAGATTTGGTGTGTAGATAACATAGTGAGTGACTCGATCATTTAGCTTGATACCATTTTACACTTTGAATTAGACTTAACTCATGTTTTAAAAATTGACTTAAAACGATGTCCCTTCTTTTATAAACCATTTTCATGTCATTTCTCTTTTCAATGTATGACTTTATCCATTCCTACCATCTTTTAGTTTAAACACCAGTTATAGTGTATATAAAATATTATGAAAATAGTTTGACATGTAGTTTTTTAATAAGTCTAACATTGAAAGTTGAAATGATTGTCATTGATAGAATATCTCTTGATAATTTGATATACTTGCACCATGAAGCAGTATGTGAAAGGACTAGTCCCAAAGCATTTCACAATTAAAACCAACAAAAAGAACCAAACTGCAGGAGAAACATTCAAGGATAAAAATAATTGTCTAGTACAAAAAGGTAGTGAATGGCTAAAGACAACATCAGAATCTTGCTCTGTAGTAGCAGGTCTACTTGCAGGTGTTTCCTTTGCTACATCAAGCACTATACCAGGTGGCAATAAAGGCGACACAGGTGAACCTGCATTGGAAGGAAAACCTCCATTTGATACATTTGCTTTGTCATCACTAATTGGCCTTTGTTTCTCTGTCACTGCACTCATAATGTTCCTTTCGATACTCGTTTCTCGAAAAGAAGCCATAGATTTTAAAATTGATTTGCCAAGGAAACTTCTTTGGGGATTGAGTTCTCTTTTCTTGTCCATCATTGCAATGTTCATTGCTTTCTGCTCTGGCAATTTCTTTTTGATTGACAAAAAATACAAGCAAATTGTGCTCCCCATTTATATATTCACTTGCTTCCCTGTGACTTTGTATGCTATACTCTACATTGAACTTCTTAGAGGTATTCTAACCAAAATTCCAATGAGAATTGATAAGGGTGAGGATTTATAAAGATGTATGGTGAATTGAGTACTACTACCTATTCTTGTAGAAGTTTATATATTTACGCCTGATGTTGGATTATGCTTATTTAAGTAAGATTCTAATATCATGTGCTATGTCAATGCTTAAAGTTGATAGATTACTTAGGAATTTACACCCTTTATTGTCACTTTTTTACATGATTAATTGATAATTAGCAACTATTTATTTTTGACTGGTTAGTCACAATTAAGTGGCTTTATTGTGTCACATCATATTTAAGCAACTCACACTTTCATACTTTTGCCCTAAATGATAGTTGATTGTTACATAAAAAAACTATTTCTAATTCCAATGCATTCATTCTATATAGAAATCAACTTGCAACCTAGGTGAGTTTAAAATTCAAATGAGAAAAAATGTAAATGAAGCAGTTGCTTGTTTAACAGAATTTTAATAACCCAATAAGCAAGTTACGTCGAAAGTCTCTTAGATTACTTAAAAACAAAAGGGTGAAAAAGTAGTTATCGCATGTTTTGCAGTCTTTTCTTTAACAAAAAAGTGAACATAAAACACAAAATGAACATGAACATTAAATAGCAAGAATATTTGGAATTTCAAAATTCAAAATAGGGTGTGGCTAAGTTTACATATCAAAGTCCAATTTTAATAATAGTATAGGTAAAATAAGGTATAGCATGCTCCAATTTTGAAGTTCATCCATGATATATAGAAAATAAAAAATAGAAAAATAAAACAAAAAATAAATGGTTGTGCATAATTTCATTTAGAACAAAGCCAAAATCGATATATATTTACACATGAAGTAAGTTACATAGTTCTGTTAAAAAGCAAGGTGGTGACCGGGTGGACATGGGATAAGCCATCAAAGTATGTCCACTGGTCACAAGCTGAGCATCGCTCCAACTTCATATTGTTTTCTAACGTACAAAATTTACAAGACTAAGTGTTGGCTTGGTGGTAACATCTTCTGGCTGTTGCGAGCCCCACAATTCACATATAGGCGCAAATGACTACATTAATCCAGCACCATTCACATGCATTAGAAAAGGTGCAATATATTGCAAGACCATAGGTAGTGTTAATTATATTCTTTAGAGGGAATAAAAGTCACATCCATATTTTAAGAACACAATAATAAACCTTCACTTAATTTACTTTGTAACAACATAAAAATGAATATGAAAAAAAAATATTTTGAGATGAATGATAGATGTATAGTTCAATACTTATTTTATTTAACAAAGTGCACATGAGACACTTCCACATTGTAGGTTGTTCATAATGGAGCGTTCTATTAACAAAAAATAGTGATCCAGATGAAAATGATAAATTTGAAGAACTAGATAATGCTTGATAATTTGATTGAGATAGATTGTCTTTGAACTCTAGCTTTAATTTTTTTCTCCTTTATTTTATTTATAATGTCGTGTTGGACTGTAGATAAATATTGTTAATCGCTACAATTAGTTTCTGGACATTTTTAGTTTGTCGTTATCTCTTTAGCCACTTTCAATCCAAAAAAGAATATACTAAGAAATCCCTACGTTAAAAAAATATATTGTCTTTATATACCAAAAAATAAAAGTATAATATCTCTTTGTACCAAAAAAAAGTATAATATCTTTTCATTCTTTTTCACATGTTAATTTCTTTTTTATACATTCACATAACATAATATAATATTATAGAATTAAAAGACAATATATATATATATATATATATATATATAATAAGGGACGAGGAAGAGAAATTCAAGACTGAGATGTGAGTATGACATGAGTGTGAGTATTTATGGATCAACTCTAATTTTCTATAATAAACTGTGCAACTTCTATTTTGTAATGGGTGTAGAGGAATGCAATACACAACTCAAATTAACATTCAACCAAATAATATCCTCTCTATACCTATCTCTTTCATTTAATTGTTTTATGTCTCTCTCGATGTGTTAAAAATTACACTTTCTATACAAAAATAAATATCATTGTTCTCTTCTCTCATACAAAAACTTTATTTTTCTCTCATTTAATTATTTTATCTGTTCAACCATTTTAATTATGTGCTACAAATTACATTTTTTTTTATAGAAAAATAAACTTTATTGTTCTCTTCTCTCATACAAAAAGCTTAATTGTTCTCTCATTTTATGTTGTGTTGAACTGTTTAAGATGTTGCTAATTGTTTTTTTTACTCTATTGCTAGTTTATACGATTAGTTTCTCTTAACATTTTGAATGTGTTGCTATTTTAGAGTTTTAGCAACTTTGAGAAACCCCAACAGTAATAGGTATAATATCTTTCAATTCTTTTTGCATGTTAATTGCTTGTTAGTCATAGAAGAATGCATAAATGTATCATAGTGATGATGAGATAATACAATATTGAGTTAGTTGTAAGAGGAATTTCTAAAATATATTTGAAATTCTCTAATAATTTTATGAATGTAGCAAAATTAAATAATTTAATATATCACTTTGTCAAGTGGTTGTAATGTTTGGATTGAATTCAAATCAATGCATCTGTTAAATTATCAAAGGAGACAATCTTTTTCAAGAGTTGTTTTGTTTCACTAATTTATATGAGTTCAAAAGTTGTTTTCTTTCATCAATCGGTATGAGTTTCTCTATAAATAGAGATACTTTAGAGACAGAAAATATAACACAATTTTCATAAGTCATTACTTCACTCTGTCAAAAGTATTTATGAGTCATTGCTTCTTTTCTCCAGTGCACGAGCGTAAATGAAGGAACTTTATTCCGTAAAATACCATTGATTGATAGGTTTAATGTGAATGTACAATTAACTTTAAGGATTCTAAAGTATCCAGAAAAGAATTCGCTTGTTAATGCGTTTGTATTCGATATACATAAATTGGTGGCGGCGAATCACAACTAAAGCTTAGTGTGATACACACATTTTGAAATTTATTTATGCAACATTCATCATCATGATCATCAAATTCATCTTCTTCTTGTTCAAGATTTGCAACAAACCCCAACAAAAAGATTCAATATTAGTAACTATAAGACAATGAAAGTTTGTTATAAACAATTAAGAATTTCTTATAGATGCACTTGCTTTAGTTGATAATTTGTTACAAGAATCACTCTCTATATAAACCTTTTACAATGTAATCCTTAAGTATGTTTTTTTATAGAAATGAAAATGAGAATTCAAAAACTCAAGTTATCTTCTCTGCATCTTGTGTAATTGCAATTAGGATTTTTATTGTTTCAAAAAAAAATTAAAGAAATGGGATTTCTTATTTTTTAATATATATTTATATATATTTAAAACAGACTTCCGATGCCACTTCGTCGTATTTCATCCGCCTCATCATATTTCATCCACTTTAGTTAAAAAGCTTATGTGTACATCTTGAGAGTGCCCTTCTCATTCAACTACTTCTCCTCTTTCTTCACTACGCCAAAAATTGCCTTTTACAGCGCCCCTTTTACAGCGTTTGCTAAACACAAGCGCCGTTGAAAATATATTTTAAAAATAACGGATCTTTTACAGCGCTTTTTATGACAAGTGCTGTAAAAGAAGCGCTGTGGTATGTCTTATAACGTTTGCGCATAACGTTATAAGGCTTTTACAGCGCTTGTCAAAAAAGCGCTGTCAAACGAAGCGCTTTCGCGTATTATTTTACAGCGCTTTTCTCACAAGTGCTGTAAAATACATGCGCTTTCAATTTTTTGAACTACCTATTACAGCGCTTTTTTCACAAGCGCTGTAAAATACATGCGCTTTCATTGAATTTAACTACCTATTACAACGCTTTTTTCAGAAGCGCTGTAAAATGCATATTTCAAATAATTATATACATTGGAAACCCTCATATCATATCCTCTAGATCTTTCAAAACCCTAATATCCTCTACGTACTGTGCAACCATCTACGTTGTCTCAGGTATTTCTTGATTTGTTTTTGTCAAAAAATCTTTATGATCTCTTCTATACATGATCTGTTATATTTTAAATCTCTTTCAAAATATTATTATTTCTCATGAATAATTGAATAATTCATATTATATATACCACATGATTTGTTATGTTTTGAAATTGTCAAAAATTGTCAAAAACTCATATCACATGATCTGTTCTGTTTTGAAACGTGTTGATATGTTTTGTATTGAAAGCATATTAGTTTATTAGTTTATTAGTTTATTAGTTTATTAGTTTTGTAAGCTTATTAACTTATTAGTTTTGTATTGAAAGCTTATTAGTTTTGTAACTGCATTTATATAGGTGGTATAATATGGATAGGAAATGGATGTCAGCCAATCGATTGTCAAAAGAGTATGAAATTGGAGTGAAGAAGTTTGTTGAGTTTGCAGTGAAGAATGCAAAAGATCCAAATAGAATAGTTTGTCCTTGTTTAAAATGTTGTTTTGAAAAACGTGTTAGAGAAGATGAATTAGAAGTACATCTAATATGTAATGGAATTGATCAAAGCTACACATGTTGGATAAGACATGGTGAGAAAAAAAAGGAAACATTAATTTTGAGAATAGTTCGACATATGCTTCAACTGTCTTCGATACAGATACATATGAGTCGGACCGAGTTGATGAGATCGCAAAAGCAGTTGAAGAAGATCTTCGAGATTGTCCTAAAATGTTTGAAAGTTTGTTGAGTGATGCAGAGAAAGCATTATATAATGGTTGTACTAAATTCACAAGACTGTCGGCGATATTAAAGTTGTACAACTTAAAAGCGAGTAATGGATGGTCTGATAAAAGCTTTACAGAATTATTAACACTCATAAAAGATATGTTGCCAGATGATAATGAACTTCCCAGTCGAACCTACGAGGCTAAACGGATTTTGTGTTCTATTGGCATGAGTTACGAAAGGATTCATGCGTGTCCTAATGATTGCATTTTATTTCGAAATGAATATGAACTACTTAAGGCGTGTCCGAAATGCAATGTCTCTCGGTATAAGAAGAAAGAATCTACTCCAGCAAAAGTCGTGTGGTATTTTCCTATAATTCCAAGATTTAGGCGCATGTATTGCAGTGAAGAAGATTCAAAACACTTGACATGGCATGCAGATGAAAGAATTAGAGATGGAATGTTTCGAAACCCTGCAGATTTCCCATAATGGGCAAAAATTGATCACGACTATCCTGAATTCGGGATGGAGTCAAGAAATCGAAGACTTGCACTTTCTACTGATGGAATGAATCCACATGATCTTCAAAGCATCTCACACAGCACGTGGCCTGTAATTTTGGTAATATATAACCTACCTCCATGGTTATGTATGAAGCGTAAGTTTATGATGTTGTCTCTGTTAATTTCTGAACCCAAACAACCGGGGAATGATATCGACGTATACTTGATAATATATAAATTATTTTATAATAAATATATAAATTATAAAATTATTTTACAATTATTTATAATAAATTTATAATATATAAATTATTTTACAATTTGATAATAATTTATAATTTATATTATTATCAAATTATTTTCTAAGTTATTTTATAATAAATTTATAAATTATTTTATAATATTATTAGTCATTTACCAATTATAATAATTTATATTATTAGTCATTAAATTCAATGGAAAACAACCACATAATCACTCATTAATATCGACATAAATGTTATTTATCTAATCTCCTTACAATTATATTATTGCACTTATGGTGAGTAATAATTTTATACGTTAAAAATTCAATTACTCGTTAATGTCAATCCATTTAAAATTACTTTCAATTTCTGTCATCCATTTTTTTAGT
>JBBPBT010000811.1:2909161-2937853 GCA_037974875.1 Cicer bijugum | reverse complement strand
TAATAAATTTATAAATTATTTTATAATATTATTAGTCATTTACCAATGGTAATAATTTATATTATTAGTTATTAAATTCAATTGAAAAAAACCATCTAATCACTCATAAATATCGACATAAATACTCTTTATCTAATAACAATTATATTATTCCACTTGGTGAGTAATGATTTTATACGTTAAAAATTTAATTACTCATTAATGTCAATCCATTTATAGTTACTTTCAATTTATATTCATCCATTTTTTTAGTAACATTTTATATAATAAAATATATATTCTATTTGACAGAAAATTCACAAATTTATTAAAAATAATCATAAAATACAAATATATGAAAAATTATTAAAAAAAGTTACTTCCAATTATTAAAATCTATTATCTATTATATATATTTAAAATACACTTCTGATATCACAACAACTTTTTTTTTTTACAAGTTCAAGCTCAATTCAGTGTTTAGAGGGTCATAGACACATCGATGGTGTTGAAGCGTGGATTAACTTTGTTAAACAGGATAAGTGACAATAATGTAATTCATGCGGATTTGCATTACATGATCTTATAAGTTCATGTGAGTTTGTTTAATATTGCAATCAAAAACACGACTTTAGATGAAGTGTTTTTCCAGAAGTTACTTGATTTTATGAAGCAAGTAAAAATATGGCAGGAGTTAATTTAGTACATGTTTACGAGGTAATTTAGTTTTAACATTTAAATTTTTAAAATTTCCTATTATTTTTTTACTAGTACCCGTATTAAATTTTATATGCCGACTGCATTCATAATGTGTTCCTATCTTTTGAATTTGTCAAATAATAATCACATTTATGTTATGGACATATTGGATTGCATTTCACCTGGAGTTGAGGCAATATATCCAAATTAAATTTTTATCCACCAAAAACTTATGGTTCATTTCATTTAGTTTTTAATAAATATGCAATTAAAGTTCCCCTTAGTTGTATGTAATTGCATGATTAATTTTTGTTTTAGGGTATGTTTGGTATAAGAGAAATAGGAAAGAGAAAGAGTAAAGAGATAACAAACTTCTCTTGATTGGCAAACAAGAGAAATAGAGATGAAAGACTAAATAAGTGTAGGATCCACACCTTTTTACTTCTCTTCAACTTTGAGAAGACAGATGAGAGGATTGCTTCTTCTTTTGTATGAATTTGTTACACTTGCACTTTCTTACCATAAGTTATTTCTATGAGTTTTTCCTAAATTTTACTTTCTTACATATAAAACTATGAGTTTTTCCTAGATAACAAGATGAACAAAAGTCATGTAAGTTTTTATTCATAATAGGAATGTTACGAAGCCCTAAAACATTTTTAATTGCATTAGCATGGTCAAGTCTAGAGTGCCAAAGAGACACTTTATTACAAGAAACATTAGAGGTGAACTAATGTGTGCTAGTGATTAAGTAGGGAGAGTAGGCTCCTTAAGAAAAGGAAGATGACTGAACTTGTATAGGCTATCAGTACTGAGGGAGCCTTCAAGCAAAACCATGTTAGGTCTCTATGATTTAGTTATATCAGGAGAGTTCGGTAACCTCTACGGGAGCAGACAACCTATACATTGGCCTCTAGGTTCCAAAATCAAGTCAAATTTTAGCCTAATGGGCTTTATGAGTATAACTAACAAACCTAAAAAATTGAAATTAAATTTTCACCAACAGTTTTGTATTTGTCAAAATAATCTCATACAAGGACCACAATTGAACTATCATAACGTCAAGTTGACATTAACTTGTAATTTTAGACTAAAATTAACCACAATGGAGTAAGTTGTAGAAGTCAATATTAGATATATATTTTAGATCTAAGATTTGATACACAATTATAATATATTAAATAACTATGTTAGCAAGAATCTATGAAGTTTCGACCAATGTATTAAAAATTGTCTCAAATCTTAGCAGCAAGAGAGGAAAAAAAAGCGTACAAACAAGTAATAATTAAGCTTGTAATTTGGTTCCCAAATTTTTGTCTATAATT
Organism: Cicer bijugum; assembly: GCA_037974875.1. Lineage (NCBI taxonomy): Eukaryota > Viridiplantae > Streptophyta > Magnoliopsida > Fabales > Fabaceae > Cicer > Cicer bijugum. The sequence goes on along the minus strand of JBBPBT010000811.1, from coordinate 2,935,850 downwards.
TAATAAAAAGTTTTTAATTTACTCCTTAGACTAAAGTTTTCATGTGAGATAATTGTTTTCAATTAATAGTTTTGTTTGTTTTTCATCTTATGAATATTCTTGATATTTTTTTCCATCTTATTTACATGTGAGACAATTTTATGTTAATTATATAGTTTATTTTTCATCTAAATAATAATAATAGTATTTCTTATCGGGTTGGGTGATTCTCATAATTATTAATTATATTTGTAACTTTTAGGTTGTAGAGGAAACTATTGAAATAAAGTTTGTCGAAACGGTGTATAAATGTGCCTTAAAATGTAATCAACCTGAACTCACATGTTTGTGTTACATTTGCAAAATACCTAAACAAAATGTCAAAATATTATACAAATGTATTATGATTTTCAAGGTTTAATGATTTCCATTTTTAATTTATATAGTTACATTTTGCATTTCATTCTTGACTGAAGTAGTTTGACAAATAGAAGCAGAAGCCCCCGTTTATTCAATATTGAACATCATTGTTGCAAAGTTGTCTCTCTTTAAGTCAGAGTAAAATATTTGAAGATTTACTGAAAACTTTAATCAAAAATAAAGAAATATTACATCACAGATCACTATCGTGCTTCAGTTCCTAAATATCTATTTCCACAAAAAAAAAAAAATTAACGAATGAAGAGAGGAATCAATAGAAATACTTGTCACATTCCATAAGTGCCTTAGTTTTTGTGTGTATTGTGTGTTTTCGAAAAGCACTCACGAAGATGGATTATAAACGACAATTAAAATTTAGAAAAGTGAATTATGTTTTTTTTTTTTTAAGAATATGGTTATCACTATCATACATATGTTTCATGTTCTTTGCCGAGCTAATGCTTATCTATTTATCTTTTGTATTTAATTCAATGTTTGCAATTTACTTTTACAAAAGAAGAAAAAAAAAATGTTGTTACTCTTATCACTTATTGTATATCATACTTTCTTCACATTATTATTTTGGTATGTAATATTAATTTCAAAGAGAAGTTTTCAAGATAATTTTTAGCCACATTATTTATAATATATTTTTATTTTTATTTATTTCATCTGATGCTATTTCTGATAATTGAATTTTAAAATTCCACTTTTTCCTAGCTGCAGTGTTACATTTAAAAAGAAAAGTGATCATTGTTGGTCCATGTAGTTTGTGCAGCTTTCTACCTTTCGATCATAACCAAACATAACCCCGGATTTTTATATCTTGAAGTACTCATTAATCTACTGAAAAATTTAATTCTTTAATTGGATATGGTGTTCCTTTTAGGATTAGGAGTTCGCAAGAAGCTTAATATCATAAAAGTTTGCTTATACATTTATGTCTCTTTGCATTTGTATATTCAATAAGACAAATATATATAGAAATAATAATTGGCCATGATTATAAAAACAACATAATTATAATACAAATCATATTTAATCTAATATTATACACTATATCTAATCAATCATAATCACACAATTATATTTAATTTAATATCATACAAATCCTAACTAGATAATGTAATTTGTCATGAGTATAAAAAGATTATAATATTTATATACTTTATACTTTATTTGATAAAATAGCCTCATGAATAGACTCAAACACATATTATTTGTATTTTATTTAGTCAAGTAGTCTTGTGAATAACTGTAGAGAAGTAAGAAAAGAAAAGTCTCAGATTGAGTTTACCAATTGAGTATATATCCCAATTTAGCAACATCGATATTTACCAGCAGAACCGATCAACAAATACAGAAGTCTAAAATAAATTTTAATATAATATATTTTAAAGTTTATAACATAAAATTATTTATTACATTAATATAATTAATGTAAAATAATATTTTTTTAATTGATAATAAAATCAATTGATTTAATATTTTTTGAATCAATAATAAATTTAGATTATTTGACTGATTAATAACATGTAATAAAATTGCACCCTTGTCTTATTAATCAGTCAAAACATCAAATATCTACGTAATTTGTTGAGGAATTTGGGAGAAATATACCGAGTACAACAATAGGCTAATGATTTAGGGCCATTAACAAACACAGGATAAAAATGGTTTGATGTCTTTATACATTGCAATTCCACTTAATAAATAATGGTAATAGAGTTTCATAGGTATGAATACAATACCGGTATCGAATACTCGTAAGAGTTTGAGATATGATATTTTGAAAAAATAAAGGTATAAATACGTTAATGAAAAGCACGTGTTTTTTTTTATATAATTTAACAAAGAATGTTAAATCGATCAATTTATTATACAAAATCACAATAAAAGTTTTAAAAGTCAAAAATTGTATTCGGTAAACAAATCAATTCAAGTACACAATTAATATTATATTAGAAAATAATCAATTTCTTTCGCAATAAAATAATGAAGGAAACGAGAGTATCCACAAATACGGTACAGGTATCCTTATCAATTAAGTGTCTAATACGAGTACTTTATCATTTTAAAAGTATTCATGCTTCATACTTTACATAAGATAGTTACAACTTATTACATCACATATTGTATTTTTTTATTTTTTTTCTAATCCATTCAAAGAATGTAAATATAGACATATAAGGAGTCACATTAATTCCTTATTCACATCCCCTCTCAACTTGATGCGAATGGTTATAAAGCATCAACTTACTATCAAGAAATTGATAGTGTGAGCGAGGAATACCGTTAGTAAAAATATCCCTATTTTGAAATTGAGTATTGAGGCAAGAGATAGTGATATAATATGATTATCATAGACCTCACGGATAGACTGATGATCTACTTTGTTTGAAGAAATCGAAATTCAGCCAAAAGACCACAATATCAAATTATCTTAGAACAAGCTTTGAGACATATGGCACAATACTCCCATTCATTTAGAGACTCTTATTTATTTTTTATTTTTCTTTGAGATTAACAAAGAATCAAGAAACATGCATCAACCATGACAAATCGCTAAGGGTAAGGACATCCAACCCAATCAGCACCACTATAAGCAATCAATTTAAAAATTCTCTCAATCGAAAATAATACATCTTGCTGAGACTTAGATCGTCCATTGCTAAATGACATATATCTCAAACGAGAAAAAATTAAGGGAAAAGAAAATCACTTACAATAGCACGTGCTGGAGGAGTGGCTAGCTGTGATTGTTGATACTTAACAATAACCCAACACATAATCAAACTGGAATCCTGTTCAGATACCAATATATAGATGAGTTAATTTGCTGCAATAGTTTGAAGACAAAATCATGCAAGCAAATACAAAAAAAAATATGAAGATTGAGACTAAAGGTATGTTTTTTATATGAGAATAATTTCTAACCTTCACGAATAAACAACTCGCTAATTTTTTTTTTTTTGAGGTGAACATAATCATCAAACCTTAATAACCGACAATAATGGAAGTATGATGCAAATTATGATGGATAACCTTGACATAAAGTCTGATATACAACAAGTAATCAATGCAATTTAAAATATAGTGGATAGACAAATATTATTTGAAAGTATAAGCTAACAGTCTTCTTAGTCTTTGTTGGTGAGATAGTTAATTTATACTTCCAAGAATTGTCGTTAAAATAACTCGATCATGTCAATTAGATAAAATAAAATGAAAACAAATGTGTCCCTTAAAATTGAACTCGTCGAGTAATTAACTTATACGAGGAATGATCTTTGATTAAATGCACATAAATAAATAGAAAATCCAATTATTTATATGCGGTTCGGTATCTTGTACTTAATTCCATTCACATAAACACCTCAACATATTTTATTCATTATCTTAAATAAGATTACAATAATGTAACTGAACTCAATATGTTTATCACTCTATACTTCTCCGCTTAAGAGTTACAATACAAGGAATCATAACACCCAGATTTCACACATAATAAAGTGATCACCCACACCCTGATCTCACTAGGACATGATTGACTTCAGCTCTCGATATCATCATCCTAAGATGGGGTTGCCTTAACTCTCCATATAATCATTATAAGATTGGAGATATCTCGCCAATTTACAAGTGTCTCCATTTATAGGATAGAGATAAGAAAAGTGACTTCCATTCATAAATGACTTAGTGAATATTAATTGTCACACATTTCTAGATCTTGAGATACATTTATTCGCGTTCCGTTGAATTTTCACCAAATTTCATCTTATTCAAAGTGCGTTAAACCATTAATGTAATAAATTATCAAAAGTAACTTAATACGAAATTAAATTTGTAATAATAGTTATATTTTTTATTGTTAGTTTTTTAATCATAGAGATATATGCAAAGTTATGATATAAAAATTATAGAGAGCAATTATCCTTTAGAGATAACATTAGTTTTATGGTTTATCATAGGTTTCTTTCACCAAGTTTAACTTATTCAAAGTACGTCGACCATATCAAATTAGGTTTTCTTAATTGTTTCACTTTTCTTATTCTTTGTGGTGTTAAGATGGTTGTTCCATTTTAATTATAAAAATATAATTAAAATATTGTGACGTATTTAAATGTAATGAATTATCAATAGTAACTTAATATGAAATTAAGTTTATAATAATAGTTATGTTTTTAACCATAGAGATATTTGCAAAGTTATAATATAAATAATATAGAGAGTCTTTTAGAGATTTTTTTTTTGTTTATTCGTTCACTAAGTTCATCTTATTTAAAGCGTGTTGGACCATAAACATGGACAAATTATATTTTCTTAATTGTCTGTCATTTTTTTTTCTCTTTTTTTTTATATATGCATTAAACCAAAATAATATTTAGAATATTGTCCGAATGAGCTATTGGTGTGAAGCATAAAGAAAATTGTGTGAAGTCATGTTTCCATATGAGTTTATGACCGAACGACTACTAAAATAAATTTGTTATGCTATATTTATATACAATTGAACTATAAATCTAAAAGAATAAAGAAATTGAAAATATCATTGTCGTTTAAGAATTCAAAAGTATTCAACAGATCCAAAAGAATATTAGTTAAAGAAAAATAAACTATTTGTATCTAAAAAAAATATGTTCTCCATATTAAAATAGAACTAAAAGATATAGATAAAAAAAATAAAAAATAAATAAAATTAAATTAAAAAAAAAAAAAAAAAAAAAAAAAAAAAAACAAAACAAAACAAACTATGGGTGAACTGAAATGGAGAAAGAAAATTACATAAGCATAAATTTTGACCCGTTTTATGAAGTCTTCAAAAAGGTTACATAATTTCACATTTCTCTTTGAAATTTTGGGGTGAGAATTGATAAACTTATTAGATTCGAACTAAAAGGCGTAGATAAAAAAAATTAAAAAAATTAAAAAAATTAAAAGATGGATAAAATTTAAGTGGAGAAAGAAAATGACATGGTTTGACCAATCTGAGGAAGTCACCAAGACGTTACAAAATCTCACATTTCTTATTGATACTTTGGGTGAGAATTGAAAAGCCATGAATGGTTTAATATTGTGTAAGTCACAAAATTATGTATCTAAAATGTGTTCTCCACCAAAACTTAAGAAGGAATGAAAAGAAGAATTCTAGAGATAACATAAAATAGAATGTATTTTGTTACCAATTAATATGAATATACAAAGTTAGAAATGGAGGTGCACTGAAAGTTGATTGAAATGAGAAGATAGTAAAACTATTTTCATGAGAAACTTTGATAGTAAAATTATTTTCATGAAAAATTTTTGTGTGTGGGTTATGAACATATGTATATGATGATGTGTGAGATGCAAAAACTAAATTGAAAAATTAAATGTATGAAAAAATTATAAAAGTATATAAATAAAAATATAAATTATGTAAAATAAATATTATGATGTGCCACATAAAATATGTCATTTAATAGAAGCGGGGGTTTATTTTAATATATTATAATAGATGTCTTTTTGCATAAAAAAAAGTATAATGTCTTTTAATGCTTATTCACATGTTAATTTCTTTTTTAATATTATATTATATAATTAAAAGACAATATTGCCAAAAAGATAAAATAAAAGGCAATATATAAGATATAAGATATTGCTGACAGAAAATTACGGGACGAGGTAGAGAAATGTAGGACTGAGAGGTGAGTAAATATCCCTCCTCCAATTCTAATTCAGACCGCAGAGGGAGAAAAATTCAGAAGTGGTGAATATTTATGGATCAACTTCTAATTATCTTTTATGAACCGTGTCGCTTCTATTTTGTATTGGGTGAATAGGAATGCAATACAAAACTCAAATTAATGTTCAACCAAACCAATATTCCACCTCCATACACTATCTCTCTCATTTAATTGTTTTATCTCTCCCACACCATTGATGTGTTACAATTACCTTTTTCTTATACAAAAATAAATTTTATTGTTCTCTTCTCTCATACAAAAACAAATTTTATTTTTCTTATACAAAAAAAATTACCTTTTTGAGTAAATGTTGCTAATTGCTACAATTAGTTTCTCAACATTTTTAATTTGTTGTTATGTTAGAGTTTTAGTCACTTTCATGTCAAAAAAGAATATAATTTTCCCATGTTAATTGCTTATAGAAGAATGCATAAATGTATATATTTAAACAATAGGATTTTAGTTACCATAAATACAAAATGTGTCATTATTATATAAATGAGGATTTTAGTTACATGCATACAAAATATGTCATTATTATTTAAATGAGGAGTCAAATTAACAAAAAGAAGTTATCTTCTCATTGGATATTCTTTAGTAGTATTTTTATACAAACAAAAAACACATGTTGTACTCTTATCTCAATAGAAATTAAGAGTTTGTTATAATTGCGCTTGCTTTAATAGAGAATCCCAAATAGTGTTTTAAAATTGTAGACTAATTGTAATATAGGTTTTACATGTATATGTTAAATGTGACAAAAATGTGTTTAATATATTTTAAAAGTTTTGAATACAAAGTGGCGTTGTATTTTGATAACAATGTTTAATGGCTATCTCATCTGTGTATATGTGCAAAGAATAATTTTTTAGGTTGTCAAGCGACCACATAATCTAACGTTGCAGCTTGTGAGACACTTCAGACATAATGGTTAAAAATGTTTTAGTTTCTAAAATATCTCCAATTCTTATAGAATTAAAAATATAGTCATTTTTTTTTGATGATTTGGGTTAGTGTATCCTAATAATATTTGGAATCGTATCAATAAAGTGCATGACATTGAATAATAAAATATGTATTTTCAGGATGCTATATCTCTATAGTGATTCTTTCAAATTGTGATATGTTACATTATTTCAAAAAATGAGTGTTATGATAAAGGTTTTACAAGAACTCATATGGCTAACTCTATTAATCAATTATATTATAAGAGTTAGATATTAATCAATTATATTTAGAAGTACGAGACTTATATATACTTGTATTTACAATAAAGATGGTATGTCTTTTCAAATGAAGAAATTTATATCTCTAATTTGTAAAATTTTGAATTGAGTATAAAATATGTGACAACTAACCACACATAATAAAATTGTGACAAAATGTGAAGAACATGTGCATTGAATTGAAATATCTTTTGATGCACGAAAAGCATGTATTATATTTTTTTTCTAACAAAAAAAAATATATTGTTGAGTTTTGTAAAACATTTGCCATAACATTCTTTGAAATAATATATCAAACTTTAAATAATTACCGTATAGATATCATTTTTTTTTCAAAAGGTGTCAAGGACACATAAGATGAAAAAACAAAAACAAAAAAATACTAGTTTTACCCCCATTGAATACAATCGCAATTTCTAACTATTGTTATCTTTATTAGCACCCCAGAAAATGCATATTTTATCATCTAATGTCATGTGCTTTGTTGATCACATTATTCCAAATATTATTAGCATACATTAATCCCAATCTTTTTAGCCACTATAAAAAAAATTATTCATTTCTAGTCTTAACCATTCTATAAGAATTAGAGATCGTTTAGGAACTAAAACATATTTAACCATTAATTATAAATTTTAAATAATGCTCTATTTATCAAATTCAATAGGAGTCTATCAAATAGATAAAATGTTATAAACACATTGTGACATATATTACAAATTCAAATTTAACTATTACTTAACATCGTCCCCTCATATTAATAACATATATTTGAAAAACTTAAATTTTACAAACTACAAATATTTAAAATATTGTCTTCTTATATTTCTTATTTAAAAATAATTTTTCAATTATTTTACACAACATAATTAACTTCACAATATACATAATATACCACCTTAAAATATAAATAATTATCGGCCTCACAACGCGAGGGTCACAATCTAATTTGCTTTAATACACATTTTATTACTATTATTTTAGCATCTAATATTTTATAAAACTATTCACATGTCACAAGTTACAAATTATATTACAATCAATAATAGTTATTTGACACTTATGATTCCTCCATCATTATTGGTGAAAGTTATTCTATATTGTATATTGCTTAAGTTTCTTTGAAAATTGGAACCTTAAACTCTACACTTCCCTATGAAATTCTTTCTATTGAAATATGTGTTAGGTGGATTATTGATAATTTTGCATTCACCTGCATCTAATTTGTGTTTCTTTGTATGCACATTTTACATGTACATCTAATTTGTGTTGACATTTGGTCCAATATATCAATGTTTTTGATCAATTTGTACTTATATTTCATTACATATTATATTATGTGTCATTCAACGTATTTATCTGAATACGTTGAAACATGTTTCAATACTCCTCTTTAATATAAGTGATATATTGGATAAGTTATATGTAATATTATATGATGACGGCTATACTATATATCTCACCTCATCTTTTGACACATGGATTCAAAAACTTTAGGACGTAACATTTAAGTTTTCTTAAATGAAGAATAATAAATACTTCATTTCTATAAGATATACTTATCCTATATTTTTTGTTTCTACAATTGTTTTATTTCTTTCAACTAAACGTTACATATTATCATCCCTAAATATTATCTCAAGTATCAAATGCGGATATTGCTAGATAGAGCATCTTATATCGGGTTCAAATGCAAGATCTCACATTTGTGTAAATTAATTATAATGGAATTTCCCATCTCTTCTAAGTCAAAAAAAATAAATGAAAACAAATTTATGTTTTAATTAAAAAAAAATACATTTTTAGTGAGATCTATAAAATATATAATTTTATCCCACGTCACTTGTAAAATAACTAAAATTAATATTTAAATGAATATAAATAAATACAATTTAACATTAAGCCATTTGAAGTATAAAGATCTTTAGATTCGATTTATATTATTTATCATGCGTTTTTCTATTTCTTCTTATTATACCATTGTTGATATGAACTTAGATTAAAATGTGTATACTTTCTAGAAATATTAAATTTGTTTTGTACCGTTATATACTAAAATACATTTTTAACTTCTTTCCTATAGAAAATTGTTTAAATATTAATAAAAAAATTATCTGAAACACATTTTCTAATCAATTTTTGCATTCTATAGAATCTGTTTCTATAAATCAAAGCAACAATTATTACCCTAGAGACAAAATAATAAAACTTTACATTTAAGAAAATTATAAAATTATATGTTTATTTACGCAACACGCGAGTTTTAATCTAATTATACCTTTAGTGCAAAATACTATATATTTTGATTTACATAATAATCTCAAGACTATAAGTCTAAAAAAAAAAAACAAGAAAAATCTAGATTCATTTTTAATCACTAAACAAATTAAGGGGAAGGGGTCTAAGGTTAAGACATTTGTATATTTTGTTCGAAATCTGTTGGGACTTTGTGCATATTTAATTTTGTGGTGGGACAACGATGTGATTTTTCCAATACTACCTTAAAAACAAACATGAGCCACATTGTTACCACTTTTTTTTTTATATGCTAGGCTCTTTCTTTTGCAAAAGAAGCTCATATATTACATTTTGAACTCTTCAATAGTAAACTAACACCTATTGTTCCAATGCAAACTTAAAACCAAACATGGAGTCACATTGTTTACCAACTAATTGTTTCTCTCTTTTAATATATGCTAGGCTCTTTCTTTTGAAAAAAAAAATCTCGCACATTACATTCTAAACTCTTCAATAGTAAATTAACACATATTGTTCAAAAGCAGGTTAAAGGAAATACATCAATTGATTATTCAAATAATTTTTAGAAAATGATCATATCAGTTGCTGAGTATGTTTTTTTCATTTCTTTCTTCATCCATAGACTTTGATAAGACTTATATTAGTTCATGGAAAATTCTACAAAGTTACCTTGAGAACACCAAATTCTGCAAAGTTACCATAGACTTTGATAATACAATTATATCAGTTGTTTTCTCTTATACTTATAACCTTACCCCAAATTGAGAAGTTTTCATTCTTTTATTTATAGAAAACTCATATGCCCCTTTGTTTTACTAGGAAAATTATATGGTCAGCAACAAAAAAAACCTAACGTGTTCGAGTATAATGAAGATTTGCATACAATAAAACCTAATGATTGTATATCGATTGTTTCACAACAATCTAGAAATGGGGTTAACACTGTCTGCCATCTAAATTTATTGTGAAAACTGAATTACTCAATGATTTTGATTAATCTTAAATTGGAGTTTGTTAGAAGAAAAATATCAATGAAGCTACGCTTTTGATCAGGTATAAGCATGATTTCATATCTTCTATCCTTACAGTAAGCCTACCATTGATAAATCAAGGTAAATTGGTAAAGTTTTCTCTATCAGTCTATAAATAGTTGTTGTGACAAAATGATAGAATAATATGACTCATGCATGGAATGCGAGTATACACATGTTTGGATGACTTTTTTAGTGTTATTGAGTTATTTTGAGTAAAATGTACACGGGAAAGATACATTTTACTCTTGGGACTAAGTAATGTTGGGATGACATCTATTATTGACTATCTATTTTTTTTTTTTTGTACTTCAAAGTTATACAGTATATAGTGCACTTTTTGTTACAACATCATTCCATCCCTCTTAAAAAGCTATAAAAAAGTCTTAAAAGCAACATAGACGGAATGCCCAAGCCTACAATGCCACAAGATGTATACAAAAAGAAACACGTATAAAGGAAAATCACATAAAGAGCTTTACAATTGTTGGTTTCATAATGTTAACCAGCCATACATTGATTAAGGAGCTATCATACATCAAAAATTTGAAACGAGTCATATAAGCTGATTGATGACAGAAAATTAAGGGAAGAGAGAGAGAGATCCAGAATTCTAAGAGGTGAGTCTGGGCGTGAGTGTAAAATTTATGGACCATCTTCGAATTTTCTATCATAAACCGTGCAACTTTATTGTTTCTACATTTAAATTTACAGTAACAGTTTTTTGGTTTCAATGTCATTTTTTAAGGGTTTCATAGATCATTCAAATGAGTCATGTAAGCTAATTATTAACACTCATCAGTATTAAAATGAATAAATTGATGAATAAATACAATCACCTTTATTCTATCAAAACAAACTTATCAAAACCTTTCAAGATTTCACAGTGTTGCTTAAAGTATAATGATTATTGAAATTATTATGTTTTACAACAAATTGACTTATTACAATTTAGGATTTGTTTTTCTTCTTTAATAATTATTTTCTATTGTTTTTATATATGATTTATAGATCAGTCTTTTGATTTCAATCAGTCATCCACGTAGCTTTCTCCTTTAATTTAAGATTCATCCAGAATATGTGGGATGAATCTATGAAACTTGACAAAATTGAAACATTTGAAACATGTATAAATTACCTTGAACAAAAATCAGGGTTCCAACAGAATTTTGTAAATTTTCTATATGAATTCTAATGAGAATGACAATTTTTCTTTAAGCTGAAATGACATTTCTGCATTAATATTAAAAAAAAAAAATATATATATATATATATATAGCATGAGAACTGGGTGAGGGTTCTTTAGAAACAATTAATATTTCATTTGTCTTTTATAAAATACCGAAGTGTCTACTATATTTTATAAAAACAAAAGTTCACTTCAAACAATTTATATATATTTTAATTTTGTAAGGTTAATAAATTCATTCCTAAGTTCTGAATTAATGTTAAATTAAAGGAAGAAGGCACATGACTGAGCCTTCTACTCTCCTATCCTATAGTACATTTAATTGTTTTCAAACGACAAAGCCATTAATTTATACATTTTAATAATCAGCTTATATGTTAATATTCAGTTTTTATGACTCATTTGAGTGATCCATCAAACACTTAAGAAATGACATTGAGACCAAAAAATTGCTAGTATACATGTAGAAACAATATAATACAATTATTAAAGAAAATATAAACTAACTAATTATGAGAATAATTACATGATTACAAATATCATCAAATCTCTACGATTAATGACTATCAAAATTCAATGTTATATAAAAGATTTTTTAAAAAAAAAAAAAAAGGATTGTAATACCTTATGTATTTCGATGTGATTTTGTAAAGTTGTTGAAGCAATGTCGAACATTTTCATAATTCTTTTTATTTCTTGTTTTTCAACCAAGCTGCTGGCGATGATATCTTTAACAGAATTTGTGCTCTCCTGAAACACAATATCCAATTAAAGAAATAACTTTTTCGAGCACTTTAAGACATGAAAGTCTGGGGTATATGTTTGGTTCTGGTCAAAAAATAAAAAGTTGCACAAGCTACATTGATTAACAATTTCTTTTCATCATTTTTCTTTTTAAATGTTACGCTGCCGTCAGCAAAGTCAAATTTTGAGATTCAATTATCACATAGTACAAGATGAAATAAACAAAGGTATAGATATATTATAAACAACGTTACTCAGGTGTTATAGCAACACGAACAATTCTTCCTTTCATACCGAATTAACCATTGAAAATTGTTTGTAGTCTTCAAAATAAAAATACATAAATCCAACAACACATAAATCCAACGAAACTTTACTTTATATTCAAAACATTCGAAAAACGATATAAGTTATTCTCATTCACATTTTGAGCTTTCACTAAACCCACTTGAGTACCAAACAGATAAGTAAATATAAAAAAGAGCTTATATTGACTTTCAACATATATATATATATATATATATATATATATTAAACCTATATTATATTTAGTCTATAATATAAAAACAATGTTAGATTTGATCTTCTTATTGTCGAATCAATTAAAATTACATTCAAGAATTGTTGCCAAGATTAATACTTCAAATTGAAATTACATTCAAGAATTATTGTCAAAATTAATACTTCAAAACATGAACTAAAACTTATCAAAAATTCTGAAAATAAATCAAGAGCATTACTCAACAAACACATTATACTCTATCAAGGCGGGTTTGCTTAGATGTTGTGTTCAAGATCTAGACTACTAAATGACAAAATAAAAATCAAGAATTCCAATTTCTTTCTTTTTTTGAAACAATAAACAATCCTAATTGTAATGACACAAGATGCAGAGAAGATAAATTGAGTTTCTGAATTATCATTTTCATTTCTTTTACATTGTGCAAGGTTTATATAGATATTGATTCTACTAACCAATTCACAACTAAAGCTAGCAAATACAACTATTGCAAACTCTTAATTGTTTATAAAAAACTTTCATTTGCTTATAATAGGGGAAGATAATTGTTGTGGTTAATTTGACTCCTCAAATATAACACGTAATAATAACGACCCATTTTGTATGTATGGTAATCAAAATTCGATTGGCCAACTATAATACATTTATGCATTTTCTATGAGCAATTAATAGGGAAAAAATAATTATCAGATATTATACTTTTTAATGTAGGGGTTTCTCATTATATTCTTTTTTATATTCTATGAGCAACTAACAACATTGAGTAAAAAAAAAAGTAATTAGCAACATCTACCATACCAATAGTCCAACGCAGCAGAGAACAATTGAGCTTCTTTGTATGAGAGAAGAGAACAATAAATTTGTTTTTAGAAGAAAAAGGTAACTTGCAGCCCATCAAATGGTGAGAAAGTTATAACAATTAAATGAGAGATAGTGTATGACAAGGGATAGTGTATGACAATGTTAATTTAAATGGTGTATTGCATTACCATGCATCCGTTAAAAAATAGTAGTTACACTATTCATAAAGAAAATTAGAAGTTAATATATTTGTTATCGGATGTAGGATGTTGTTACCGTCTAATAATCGCATATCTTTCTGTCCATAAGATTGTTATATATATCTTGAGTGTTATATATATCTTGAGCAGATAAGATTATCCCACATCCACCTTTTGTGTAATGTACTAGAGACAAACTCAAAACAACCATCTATAATATATATATACATATAGATATATTGAAATAGGTAAAAATAATAATAATTAATAGTTATTTCTATTAGTGACAGAGATAAATATATGATTTCTTCATTACTCAAATTCCTCAAACCACATAAAAATTAGTCAAACTCATTTTAATAAATATTTCCATTGTAATGTGAATAAAATATGAATATGTGATTTAAAATAGTTGGACCTATTACATCAAAATTGGTTCATTTGATAACAAATTGGGCCATGAAACTCACAAACGTTATCGTAACATGTCTGATCCAGAAGTATTATAGGATCTTTTTTAAGTGAACTAAATGCGAGAACAGTGCTTTTTTAGATTTGAATTCCCTTCATAAAAATCAGATATAATCATGTATTACAGGCGTTAAAATTCGTATAGTTCGTATAAATGTTTCGCACACCACAACAATTTTTTAAGACCCTTTGTCGAAGTGCAGTTTGACCTGTCAACGACAACCCTTTTTCTGACTTAAAATAAAGTTTCCTTCAATCTGACAAAAAATCATAAAATATAAGAAACTATCTTATCAAACATCATAAGGCTGAATACTTATACGTAGTATGAGTCTATTAGTATATACCTTTGAAGTCAATCGTCACGTGTATGATCTAGAAGTATTATAAGATCTCTTTTAAGATAACCATCTACTTTGCATCTGGCAGCTATGAACAATATTTTAATAAAGCAGTTTTTTTTTTGAAGATGTGCGGCGAAACATATTTTCAGCCTCCAGGAATAATTTGAACCAGATTCTCATTTGGATTCAACTGTGACTTATATTTCCTACATTTCCACGTACCAAACCACATATTATCAATGTTCCTGTTATAACAATTGTACAAGGATAAGAACACTTAAATCTGAATATTTATCATATTGATTCATAAGGGATTTACATGTATATATACAAGAAGTAAGAAAAAACAATCCCATAATATCAGCCTAAGCTATGTAAGGAAACCAGGATCCTATTATCATATAATAATAATAATAATAATAATAATAATAAATAAATATATATATATATATATATACAATCAACACTCTCTCTCTAGTTCAAACATAGATTTTGGATGCATCCAGCTTGTTACGTAAGTCATCCTAGGACTTAGCATGTCTTCCAGCTTGTTACAAAAGTAAGTTATCCTAGGACTTAGCATGTCTGTTTGTTACCTAAGTAAGTTATACTAGGACTTAGTGATAGGAATGGGTTGGGTCCCGCAAGTGATGAGTGGGTCTCTTAGTCAAATGAGATGAGGTGAGGCCTAAGCAATGGCAAGTATATGTGAGAAAGAATAAGAAAGAGAATGCAAGAAAAGTGTGATTGCCTAGCTGACATAGTGAGTTAATATTCCACTAATAAATAGGAGTGTGTGGGGAGGTAGTTGAGTGGTTTTTGATTTTTTAGTTACACCTTAGAGGTTGGGCAGTAAGAGAATTGTTTATTCTAATTGAGGAGCATTAGCTCTGGAATCATTTTTTTTTCTTATCAATTAATACAATAATTCTTTTCATCTAATTATATCTTATCTTTGCTCTATCAATTGGTCCGACCTGCTACGTTCATGCAAACCAGAATGGATGCAAGAATCACCGGAATGGAAGAGCATTTGGGACGTGTGGAGGACAGCATTGAGTCGTTACGTGATTTCATTGGTTCTGAAATTCAGAGGACTTTGATGACGTCTCAAGACAATATTACATTGGTTCCCTCACCATTAGATGAGTTCTGTTTAGCTGCGAAGAAGGTGGAATTGCTGGCGTTTACCGGTGATGATCCAGTGGCTTGGATCACTCGAGCAGAAACGTATTTCGACGTACAACGCATTTCGGCAGACGTGAGAATTCAATTGACAAAGCTCAGTATGGAAGGTCCTACAATTCATTGGCTCAATTTATGGCACGATTCTACGGAGGATCTATCTTGGGAGAGTTTGACGGAGGCGTTGATTGTTCGTTTTGGTGGGTCATTTGGAG
This sequence comes from Cicer bijugum, assembly GCA_037974875.1. NCBI lineage: Eukaryota > Viridiplantae > Streptophyta > Magnoliopsida > Fabales > Fabaceae > Cicer > Cicer bijugum. The sequence goes on along the minus strand of JBBPBT010000811.1, from coordinate 2,919,540 downwards.
AATCATTTTGAAGAATTGAAGGAATTAAAACAATTTGGATCTGTTGAGGATTACATTGCTGAATTCGAATTGTATTCTTCACAATGTGGCCGTTTACCAGAACAACAGTTTCTTGGTTGTGTCATTGGTGGTTTACGTCATGACATTCGTTCTCGTGTGCGTACCTTCAGGCCTCGTAATTGTTGCTTAGCGATGCAATTGGCTCGTGATGTTGAGAGTGAATTTGTTGTTGTTTCAGGACAGGGATCTGGATCTCGCTACAAATCGGGTCAAGGTTCTTGGGCCTGATTTCAAAAACCTAATTGGGCTAATCGTGAAGGGGAAGGGAACAAATTTGCAAACCCTAACCAGACTAGTAACAATGTGGGTAAAATGTGTATCGGGCTGGGTATTGGATCTCAAACTGGGTCAACACACTCTCCCAATTCTACTCCTCCTTCACGTCTTAACTCTGGTGACATTTCACGTTGTCACTCACCCGACGTTCACCATTTACCAAGCGTAGAGGTTAACGAGTGTCGCGCGAAGGGACTTTGTTTTCGTTGCAATGAACGATGGGATCCAATCCATCAATTCGCAACGAAGCAATTACGATTGATTGTCTTGGGGGACGATGAAGTGGTTAACGATAAAAGAGAGATTGTGGTGTTGGAGGCCGAGTCGGAAGAAGAGATTGCACAAGATGAGTTAGAATGTAAAGGGATGGGAGTTTTTGGTGTATCCGTCACTCCAAACCAGGTTCGCACAATGAAAGTAGGGTTGTTTGCAAGGTGCGCCTATTTTGGTTCTTATTGACAGTGGAGCCACACATAATTTCATATCTCCTAAGGTGGTTGAAGCTCTAGGGCTGCCTATGGTACCTTCTACTCCCTTGGGTGTCAAGTTAGGAGATGGTCATCGTATCCTAACTATGGGTAGGTGTAAGGGAATTCAGATGGATGTGGGAATGGTGCAGATTTGTTTTGATGCTTATGTGTTGGAGTTAGGGGGTGCGGATTTGATTTTGGGAGTTGTTTGGCTGAAAACTTTGGGGAAGGTGACCACGGATTGGAAAGAAATGTCTATGGTGCTCAACCATAAGGGTAATATGATGAAACTCCTTGGACAAGCCTTAGATGAGAAGATGGCTACTTTCCAAAGCATCATCAATTCTTCTCGGCTGATAACAGACTGTGAATGACCTACCTTGATGGAGGTGGTAGGTTCACAAGTGTCTCGTGTCTCAGATCAACAGACTAAAGAGTTGCAAAAGTTGTTAGATCAGTTTGCTATTGTATTTAAAGAAATCCAGGGTCTTCCTCCTACAAGAAACAATAGCCATTCCATAGGACTTCTGCACGGTGTTGGTCCAGTAAGTGTGAGGCTTTACAAATATCCTCATTTACACAAGGATGAAATTGAAAAACAGATTCAGATCCTTATGCAACAGGGGGTGATTCAAAACAGCAATAGTGCTTTCTCTATCCCCGTTATTTTGGTCAAGAAGAAGAATCAATCTTGGCACATGTGTGTGCACTTAACAAGGTTACAATTCAAGATAAGTACCATATCCCTGTGGTAGATGAATTGTTAGATGAGTTACATGGCTCGGGTTATTTCTCTAAGCTTGATCTTAAATATGTGATGAATGATATTTTTAAGCCTTTTTTAAGAAAGTTTGTATTGGTTTTTTTTATGACATACTAGTGTACAACAATAGTTGGACTACTTATTTGCAGCAGTTGGAGATGGTTCTAAACATTTTGAAACAACATCAGTTTGTGGCTAACCGAAAGAAGTGTGCTTTTGGTAAACACCAAGTTGAATACTTGGGCTATGTCATTTCCAAAGCAGGGGTTGCTATGGATCATGCCAAGGTTAGCAGTGTGTTACAATGGCCAGTCCCTAAAAACGTCAAAGGGGTGAGGGGTTTTTTGGGATTAATGTGTTACTATAGAAAATTTATAGCTAACTATGGGAATATTGCTAAACCCTTGACCGAGTTGACAAAGAAGGATGGTTTTAGATGGAATGTTGCGGCTGCCAAAGCTTTTGAGAAATTAAAAGTAGCCGTTACAACTGCCCTAGTTTTAGTTATGCCTAATTTCAAATTTCCTTTTGAAATTGAATGTGATGCCCCTGGAAAAGGGGTTGCTGTTGTGTTGTTGCAATCTAAACATCCCATTGTGTATTTTAGCAAGGCTTTTGAATCATCTAGATTATCTAAATTGGTCTATGATAAGGAGCTAATGGCTTTGGTGTTAGCTATTCAACATTAGAGACATTATTTGTTAGGAAGGCGGTTTGTGGTTTATTCTGATCAAAAGAGCCTAAAACACTTGTTACAGCAACGTATTACCACAACAAATCAGCAGGAATGGATGGCTATTGGGTTTTGACTTTTAGGTGGTATTTAAGGCGGGAATGGAGAATAAGGTGGCTGATGCTTTATCTAGACAACATGAGGATGGTGAAATTCATGCTCTTAAATCCTATCCTATTTGGCAGCAGAGTAGACAATTGCAACAAGAGGTATCGGAGGATCCCTGGCTTAAAAGCATTGTGGAGGCTATTCAAAAGGATCTTACTGCTAAACTTGGGTTTTCCTTAAAAGGTGGCATCTTATTCTACAAAAATAGGTTAGTTATACCGGCTAACTCACCACTTATTGAAGATCTACTTAAGGATTTTCATTATTCCCCTAGTGGGGGTCACTCCGGCTACCTACGCACTTATAGGAGAATGGCAGGCACTTTATATTGGCAAGGGATGATGAAAAGGGTGCAAGATTTTGTGAAAGCTTGTGACATTTGTCAACGTCAAAAATATGCTGCAACTACACCTAGTGGGTTACTACAACCACTACCTATTCCAGTTTTGATGTGGAGTGAGATATCTATAGATTTCATTACTTGTTTGCCCAAAAGTAATGGATTTGAAGCTATCTTGGTGGTGGTGGATCGTCTCTCCAAGTATAGTCATTTTATTCCTCTTAAACATCCATTTACTGTTCGCTCTATTGTTGTTATTTTTGTGAAAGACGTGGTTAGACTGCATGGAATTGCATAGTCAATTCTTAGTGATCTTGACCCCTTGTTTGTGAGTATTTTTTGGAAAGAGTTGTTCAAGCTAGTAGGTACGGTGCTTCAAAAGTCTTCGGCATACCATCCCCAAACTGATGGCCAAACAGAAGAGATTAATCGTTGTTTAGAGGCCTGTCTACGTTGTTTTATGGCAGATCAACCTAAGTCATGGGCACATTGGATTACATGGGCAGAACTATGATACAATACCACATTCCATGTTTCCATAGGGTTTACCCCTTTTGAGGTGGTGTATGGCAGGAGACCTCTTGTATTGGTGCATTTTTTGGAGGGGGAAACTATATAAGCTATAGCCCAGGAGTTAAGAGACAGGGATGAAGCTTTGCGTCAACTGAAAGCTAATTTACTCAAAGCTCAAGAGTACATGAAATACCAAGCTGATAAGAAACGCAAGGCAGTTCAATTTGATGTTGGTGATTGGGTTTTCCTCAAATTACGTCCTCATCGACAGCAATTGGTTGTGCATAGGATTCATCAAAAATTGGCTCCCAGATTTTTTGGTCCTTATCAAGTCATTAAGAAGATAGGGCGGGTTGCTTACAAGCTACAATTACCAACAACATCTAAAATACATCCTACTTTTCATGTGTCTTTGTTGAAGAAAGTTGTAGGCAATTATACTGCTACAACTCAATTACCTAGCAGTTTAGAGTCTGACACTGGGGATATTATTACTACTAAGGTTTTGTCATGGAGAGATAAGTTTGATGGCGGACAGCATAAGCGAGAACGGTTGATTCAATGGAAAGGCATGGATGTTGGAGATGCTACCTGGGAAGAGGAACTGTTGCTGAAGAGTCAATTCCTTGATTTGCGCCTTGAGGACAAGGCTACTCTTGAAGGTGGGGGTGATGATAGGAATGGGTTGGACATTCAAAACAAGATGGAGCGTGCATGTCCTATCAACATTTGTTTGGCATTATACATGTAAATGACAATGTTGGCAGAAGCGTGACATCTTGGCCTGAAAATTGACACTTCTACTACTGTTTGAGCAACAAATAAATGTGAAAGAAAAATTACAAGTCGGTGGATCATATCACGTTAAATCTTATTTTGAAATTAATGTACAAAAAATATTACACTTTTTGTTACTTTTATTAGGCTTAGATGCTTCCACTTTACCTTGAAATTAATATAAGACTTTTTAAAATAATATTCAAATCAAACAAATATATTTTCTTTCCTTAAAACAATCTTTTTATTAACAACAAAATATAATTTCTTTAAAATATACACTTTTTTAAAAATAATCAACACATGTACATTTTATATTAGAAAAGTACGTAGTTTTAATTTCTCTTTAGCAATTGAAGATTCGTATAAGTAATATTGCACTATTTAAAACAATTATAAATTTTTTTCACTTATTATATTAAATACATTCATTTGAATATCACATTTACATCTAGTTTATTTGCATATCCATAATATATCTCATTTATCCGAACAATATGTGCATCCCTAATGGCCAATTATAGTTTACGAGTAACAATGGATATTTTAAAAAATGAGAAAAAAAATAATATACTTTAATTTTCCATCGACATAATTCTCCAAACATGAGTTTTTGATAAGATTAATATATATATCTTGCAAAAATAACATAATCGAGTATCCATTCTTTATGTTGTAATGCCTATTAGATATAGAATTAAATTTATGATTATTTTCACTCAACTTTCACAAAACACTATTCTGGCATAAAATAAAAAGACTAGAAAGAGAGATGATTTTGTTACTCCAAGCAGAAAATGATTCAAAAGAATGGATATTCATCCAATAAAAAATAGATCAAAAAAGATTTTTTTTTTTTGCAATAAGTTGAAGTTGAAGAGTCCATTAAAATTTATAAATAAGTAGTGCGTGTGAAAAGCTAAAAAAATCAAAGACAAAACAAAACATGTCATCAATAATGCAACTGAACATTTTTTTAATTTTTGAATCTCATATCAGAAATGTACTGCTTTCCTGCGAAACACATTCAATGACACCCTTATAAATATATAATATGAACACAGAACTCAGTTTTCCCTGCAAAATTAAAAATATAAAAAAAATGAAGGCATAAATATTAATTACATAAAACAATACCAGAAATACAAATAATATCTAAGTGTTCTTCCTTTCTATTTTAGTTAAATTATAATACTTTAAGTTTATTCTTTCTGAAACAAATCTTAAATGTTTCTTCATATAGCAGAAGGTTGCCGCTTGGATTTAATACATAGAAATCATCTAGAAAATTTAATACGTACCTAATTTCTTCTTCAACTTGGATGAAGCCAAGACATAATTGATGCCACACAACGCCTTTTTTACGCAGTGGTAAGTCAGTTGGGGTTACAGTAAACTTCAGTAATTTTGTCTGGCTTGTGCTGAATATGCTTAAAGGAATGACTGAAAGCTAAGGTAGCCACACCAACCACGTTACATTCAATTTCCTCCTCAACGCCTTGGAGAACAATATTTACAATCTGCAACAAACGTCAATAATAAAATAATAATTATTACTAATTAAACAATATAATTATAAACAAACAGTATTAAACCTTTATTTTATATAAGAGACTCAATATTGTTATAGATAATATAACAAACACTATTATGATGATCAAGTATAAGAATATTTGAACTATGACTTTATTCTTGTCAATGAAAGTTTAAACTTGCAGTCTAAATATGGGATTATACCTTGACGTAGTCAGATGAATTTGAAAGAAACTGACTAGAAAGGTGAGTTCCAATTGAAGCCTGATGGAAATAAAAAACCCAAGTCGATTTACTCAAAGCATTGCCGGAAGATACATCACAGCAAGTAGTTTGGAAACCTGTTACAGCATCATTAGCATTAGCATGGTAAGTAAGATCATAACTTTACATTAAAAATATAACAGTCAGAATTAAGCAACTTTACATGCACTTGAACTGCATAAGACCACGAAAGTCAACAAGCCCATTACAAACAGTAACTTAATTATATCACAAAAAAAAGAGTGGTTAAATTGAAACTCAATAAAATAAAAAATTAAAACTTAACTAATAATTAAGATTCAAAACTGAAACTAAGAATTGAAAATTCAAAACTGAAATAAGTTTTAATTTCTGAAAATTTTAGAACATAAAACTAAAATTCACCTCAAATGACTGTTTAACACTAAACCATTTAATATCATATCACTTTTTATATTTTATTATTTTAAAGTAAATTTTACTTACAAGAAATCGATGGCTAACAAAATTACAATGTCAAACAATTCCCGTGAAAATGCTTTTTTAGTACAATTCCCACATAAATCACTAACGTTAATTAAATCTATTAAAAAATGTATAGATTATCATTTTTATCATTTCTATATACACTTGTCTTATTAACGTTACTTAAATCTACTCAAAAAATGTACAGATTATCATTTCTATATACACTTGTCCTACTGAATATATAAATACTGAGAGACATAAATGTATAAGCGCCTTTATGATATTAAACTTTCTCCGAATTCCGAATTCTAATAGGTACACCGTAGCATACCGAAGACGCCCCTGACATGATAGGTCGAAGGCAATCGCCACGTGCCTCCTATTGCCAGCTGAATAACTCAAAATTTGTATGTCTTTCAATAATTCTTTAAAAAAAGTCTTGGCAAATCGACATAAATCCAACTCTAGCATATTCCACAAATTGGCAACGATGGTCGGAGAACCAGCTATCAAATATGATAGGGGCGTACCTGTTGGTGCATAGATTCCACTGCTGCATCCATCAATAATGGAGCAGAACATTTTTTTAATTTTTGAATCTCATGATCAGAAATGTACTGCTTTCCTGCGAAACACATTCAATGACACCCTTATAAATATATAATATGAATCATGTATCTCATACACAAATATACTATGCTTTAATTTCTCGCGCTTTACCATATTTGTGCCCAAAATATGACTTTCCAATCCAGCAATCAATTCTTATACAGGCGCAGAACCCACTTCCCTGCAAAATTAAAAATATAAAAAAATGAAGACATAAATATTAACTACATAAAACAATGCCAGAAATATAATTTCTTTCCTTAAAACAATCTTTTTATTAACAACAAAATATAATTTCTTTAAAATATACACTTTTTTTAAAAACAGTCAACACATATACATTAGAAAAGTACGTAGTTTTAATTTCTCTTTAGCAATTGAAGATTCGTATAAGTAATATTGCACTATTATAAAACAATTATAAATTTTTTTTTTTCATTTATTATATTAAATACATTCATTTCAATATCACATTTATATCTAGTTTATTTGCATATCCATAATATATCTCATTTATCCGCACAATATGCGCATCCCTAACGGCCAATTATAGTTTACAAAGTACTGGCTAAACAGATTAGTGTAGAAAACAAAATCAAAATAATACGAGTAACAATGGATGTTTTAAAAAATAAGAAAAAAATAATATACCTTAATTTGTCGTCGACATAATTCTCCAAACATGAGTTTTTGATAAGATTATTGTATATATCTTGCAGAGATAACATGATCGAGTATCCATTCTTTATGTTGTAATGCCTATTAGATATAAAATTAAATTTATGATTATTTTCACTCAACTTTCACAAAACACTATTCAGTCATAAAATAAAAATACTAGAAAGAGAGATGATTTTGTTACTCCAAATAGAAAATGATTCAAAAGAATGGATATTCATCCCATAAAAAATAGATCAAAAAGATTTTTTTTGCAATAAGTTGAAGTTGAAGAGTCCATTAAAATTTATAAATAAGTAGTGCATTACAAATGAGTGAAAAGCTAAAAAAAAAAAAAAAAAAAAAAAACAAAAACAAACAGACAGAACAAAACATGTCATCAATAATGCACCAGAACATTTTCTAGTCTTGAGGTGCTTTTGAGTTTATTGGATCAAGTAAATCATTAAAGTCATAATTGACATCAAGTTGATGTATAGGGCTATATGTCATTGGTAGGAAACAACGACAGAGAAAATGACTTGCTAGGGAAAAGGTTTCATAAAAGTAAATGTTTATGATATCCTATAGCCACCAGCTTTGATTTTCTTTAACTCCAAACATTCATTTGCAGCCCACGGATTTCATTCATTTGCAGCCCACAGATTTCCTGTTTGGTTTAAGGGAACTAGGCTCTAAATGAAGGGTATCAAACTCCACCTGCATGGCATTGGACGAAGGTTTAGATTTAAGAACAATATAACCTCATAGTAACTTGGTAGAAGATGGTGTAATTGAGAGACTAAGAGTAGAAGAAGATTGGGCAGTGGAGGATGATACTACAAGGCTAGTACAACATACATAGGTAGTGGCGTTGGAATTAGGGAGTTGTGATATTGATGGAACATAGGCACGGGGATATACTAGATTGCAAGGATGACATAAATAAGAAGTGGAGGCTGATGCTACAAGGCAAGTACAACATACATAGGTAGTGGCGTTGGAATTAGGGATTGGGGAATGGATGGAACATAGACGCAGGGATATGCTAGATTGCAAGGATGACATGAATAAGAGGTAAGAAGATGTCATGAGGTGTAGATTGTGGTTCAACACAAGTTCTAAAAAATACATCTACCTAGGGGAATATGAACTAATCAAATAAGACAAAAAATATCGATATAAAGAGTCTTCGGGGTTGAGAATAACCACTTGTATCCTTTATTAGAAAGAGAATATCTCAAGAAAAGAGATTCATTATAAGTTTATGAGCTCAACCTGAGCACAATAAAGATTGGGGAATAAAACTTGAAAGTTGAGATCGCAATCATATCCATGAGAAAATTATAAACTAAAAAACTACTATATAGAACAAGGATTAAAAAGGTACGAGAGTAATGTTGAATTGTTCTCAAGAACTTTAACAACGCTTTAGCATGAAAAAAGACATTGTGGACTTATATCTAGAATTATTGCATGTATCTTGTAAACAAAAAATGACTTAGTTGACTTAACTTATTTCTTTAGTGTAAAATCTTAAGACATCTTGAATTGACCTTAAGATTAATTTGCAGACATGTTAAGTCCTAGAATAACTTATTTACGTAACAAATTGAATGCATCCAAGATCTATTCTTGTATATATACATGTAAATCCCTTACGAGTCAATATGATAAATATTCATATTTACGTGTTTTTATCCATAGAATTATTATTACCATAGGCTTTACAAGTGAAACATTTTGGCTTTTCCTTAAACACCATCGGGAGAATATGTCACAATGTGATTTGGAAAAAATGTTCATTAGATACTTACAAGAGTGAAATAATGTTGAGTATTCTTTATGACATCAACATGGATTATTTTGAGATGGAAGATAAAATAATTGTGAAAGACTAGTTAAGTAATCTTCCAACTCATGTGCATGTGAAGACTTTGGTGGAGGTAACATTACTAAGCATTTACTCTTTCTTATTATGCATGCATATCAAAGAAAATTTGAAGTTAATAAGTATGATTCTCTCACATATGATTGTTTGACTTCATCTATAAAAGAATCAAAGACAAACAATTTGATGCTTTTGGGGCAGGTGAAAATTTCATCATATTTAGTTTTATATTTAATCTATGTTGAACTCCTATTCTTTATATTCTTTATTTTTGTTTAGGAACACAGTTTATGTAAACACAAGAAACAATTCTTCAGAGTCCTATTCGTTATGTCATATAGTGTTAAAATACAAGACGCGATATATATATATATATATACACCATAATTTAGTTTATGTTGTTTCCAAAAGGAACAAAATCAATTTGTAAAAAGAAAGATAATCATTTGAAACACACAATAAGAATATGGTTTTCCATATGTTTCTTTCCCATATTAATATCTATTTGTTTCCATATGTTTCTTTCAAATCTATATGTTTCCATATATATGGCACATTATATAAGTGAGTTAGGTTAATTCAAAAGTCTACCCTTAGTTAGAGATACTAAAACATATGCTAAAAAGTTTTCCCATATTGGAGGAGATTTTTAATTTCATTTCTAATGAGAAAACTTTACGTATTAGATTTGTTCTCCTTTCTTTATATTATATTTTATAATGTTATTCTGTAGTCAAAGTGCATTAGGGGTGATTGTTTTTAATTTAGTTGTTTATTAAAATAAATATTGTTTAGGGTGATTGTTAGAATATAAAAGAGTAATATTATTTACTACCAAAGATTAAGACAACAAACAGAACGAGAATGGGTATATCTCTTTCTTGTTGATACCTCGGAACAATAAACATTTCACTATTATATAATATTAACATTTCACT
>JBBPBT010000811.1:2869899-2890580 GCA_037974875.1 Cicer bijugum | reverse complement strand
TATATAGTCCCTTTTGCGATTCAATAAAAGATTCAACTTTTTTTTTTATAGTAATTTTAAATAGTCTGATTTGTATTTTTGACTTGACATTTATATCTATGAAAATAGAAGAAAAAAAATATAAATACAACAAGATTAAAGATAAACGTTAGAAGAATATAATTTGATCGACAATAGACTATTTAAAATAAAAAATTAAAAGAGACAAATAAATTAGAAACACATACTTAAATATAGTACGACCAATGACAAAAGTTAATCATACAATTAAAATTCAAAACAAAAAATAAAATCAAAACAAAGAACTATAAATTAGAGTCAAAGTAAAAAAAAATTGTTGTCTTGTTGATAATAAAGTTTTAGACAAAGTTTCTATGATACTTCACGAGACCTTTTTGGTGAAAATCAATGACCTTTCATTCATAGGATCATAGGATGGTTATAAGTACCCTTCTAAAAAATAGGTGAAAAGTCTTTTTTAGATCTTTTTGTTTATGTCTCTTAGTCTCTAGTTGCAGAATAATATATTTTTATTAGATCTCTGAATCATATAAAAATAAAAGTAAAAAAATATATTTTGACGAGACTTAAAGTAAAAGTTTTACGTGTTTATCTCTTAAATCGACTATACATAAGTAACTTTAGAGATGTAATTATGTAATTAGCGTATTTTTTAAGCAAATGTACTTCTACTTCTAAGTTTGAGATGATGTGATTAATAATTCTATACATATTTGGTTCTTGTATAGAGTTTTTATATTTAGATTAAATCAAAATAAATAGACGATTAAAAACAATTGAGTTTATTTTTACCTGTCTTCTAAAGTCACGCACACAAAAAATTATGATATGTTCACAATATAAAATATTTTACATAACAATGCATAAAAATTAAACTCAATTAAAATATTAAAAAGAATTGATTTGATACAGTATTATTATATGAACTTTGAAAGTGTCAGTGAATCACAATCAATTATATATAGAAAGAGAAGGTTATGAAGGGTGAAGAGAGGCGGTGAAAAAGGAAAACGAAAAACGAGTGTATTTTACACCAATTAATTTATGAAAACATTTAAAATATTGTTTTGAATTGAATAAATGTCTATCTTTTTAAGAACAATAATTTATTTTTCTTCTTATTTTAAAAATACACATTCATTATTTATATTTTATCTTTTCTTTATAATAATTGTTTATTTTAAAAATCTCTTAGAAGATATGTAAGAAAATAAATTTTAGGCCAGTGGTGGCAAAATCATTGGTAGTCCATTCGTTGAAATTATTTGGGCCTCAGGGCTTGTAAATTGTAATAAGCCCAAATAAAATCATATCAACCGAACGACATCGTTTACACCTTCACCTTCACCTTCACCTTCGTCTACTCTCTCGTTGTTCTCCCTCTTCTAAACCCCGAACAAATAATGCAAAGCCTATAAATCATGAAACCACGGAAACTTCCTTCTTCGGCAGTCTCACGTGCGCTGTCACGTGCCCTGAGCTCTTCAACCACTACGACCACACCACTTCAATGCGGATCGGCGTTTCCCTCGAAGACGGTAACCGTTTCAAACTTCGAGCCTTCGTTAGCGGAGCTCCGGCACCATGTCCGGTCGTCGGACTTTGTTGCCATCGACCTCGAAATGACCGGCGTCACTAGTGCGCCGTGGCGTGAGTCCTTCGAGTTTGACCGCTCCGATGTTCGGTATCTCAAGGTCAGAGACTCCGCGAGCAGGTTCGCCGTCGTTCAATTTGGCGTCTGTCCGTTTCGATGGGATCCATCCAATCAGTCCTTCGTCGCTTATCCGTACAATCTCTCTCTCTCTCTCTGTTTTTGAGAACTGGAAAAGTAGCTAATTGCATTGCGATTACTAACAAATAATTAATTCATTATATTAATTTGTAATTGAAGTGATTATTTTGTGTTGCTGAAATTAGATTGCTAGCTATAAAGACTGTCTTGTATCAGGCGTGTGTTTGGTTGAGCCGAATATTATTGGTGTTACATAATCAACTTAATTACATGCTTATAGCATAAGAGCTTATCATATAAGTGTTATGATATATGGTATTTATTATATAATAAAAGATAAAATAAAGTCTATTTTTATGTAAACTTTAAGCTGTGTTCATAAGCTATCATTGAAAATTTAAGGAGACAAGTTAAAACGCCGGATGATATGGGCATGCGATAAGCTATTTTGGTAAGCTTTCCCTAATAGTCTCACAGATGCTTATATAAATAGATAATCTCAAATATATCAATCCAAACGGGCCCTATATGTAAGTGGAAAGTTAAGTGGCTGCTTGAAGAAATTTTGATGCTGGATTGTGTTCCGAAACTGTTAGTAATAATGGAAATGTTTGCTCTTGAAAAATGAGTGATGATTATGATGTGCGAACATTGCAATTTCTTGCTGGTTTGGTAATGCCGCATGCTTTAGTAGATATATCTTTGTAGGTTTTTATGATTGGGTGAAATTCTAGTAAGTTTCAGCACTTTGGGAAAGAGTCCCAAATCAAGTTATGGGACATGGACGAATTTCACCAAATTAAGAGAGACGATGTTTGAAAGAGTTTTTGCTAGCACTTCTCTAAATGGAAAACATAAAATGAATTCATGCATATGCTGGTTTGAATGGAGTTTCTAAGTAATTAAAAGAGCCTTTCTTTTATTGATATTAATGTTATCAGAAGTTTTAGTATTTGGTAGGAAGTAGCAGCAAATTAGTACAGTTTACCAGCACAATAGTTGTAAATACTGTAGCTACTGGAAATGGTTTCATCTTATTCTTCTTCTTTTACTTCATTTTCTTTATTCATACAATAAATCATCTGTTGCTGTACTGATTTAGAAAATTACTGTTTCTCAGGTACAATTTCTATGTCTTTCCACGTCCAGAGCTTGCAGCTTTTGGCCCATGTAATGATTTTCTCTGCCAGACCACTTCGATGGATTTCTTGGCTAAATACCAGTTTGATTTTAATGCATGCATACATGAAGGTTAATTGCTTTACCTTTTACCTTTTATTTTGTGCTACCGTCTTTGGTATTATGCTAATTAGTAATTAGCTAATTAATAGAAGAAAGATGTTTGTGCACCACTATCTGCAGTAAGAGTCCTGGCGGACCTGGCCATTGTAATTGGAGTTAGCTTGCCTACTTTTTTCTTTCCTTTATTTTATACATGGAGAAACTAAGATGAGGGCTTTACACATATGGGTCTATAACATGGATGTTTAAGTGGTTCAATGGAAAATAAGTGATATACAAAGAGCTCTAGGTAGATGAGTGTCATGGTTATATGAAAACCTGAAAGGCTCCATTAAACGACTCTTAGTGTCGTAGGAAAGTAGGAAATAACAATAGGCATTTGGTTTTACGTATAATTCCATCACCGCTTCAATGATTTCTTCAGTTTGAGAGTTTGCACCCTTGGATAATGTCAGGAATATCTTATTTGTCCAGAGAACAAGAAAGAGAAGCAGTAAGAAGTTTGAATTCAACACATGATAGTGACTGGTCAGACATTTCTAAATTAAATGATGTTAGAGACATACCAAATGTCAATATGGCAGACATTTTGTTCACTGCACGAATGAAAAATAAGTTCAGTGAATGGCGTGATGGGTTACTACAGGGGCAAACTCGATCAGACCATATTCAAGGAACTCGGAAAGACTCAAAACAACAGTTTCAAGTGATTTTCTTTAAAACACATCCAGCTCTCAAGCTTGATGGATTCACCTCACGTCAGCTTAAGTTGATTCAGTTGGTAATGTTGTTATAACTTGTCTCTACTGTTGATATGTTCACATTATGTCTCTCCTTTCGTATTTCTATTTTGATATCATCATCTATCTATGTCCTTTGATTAAAGACATTGTAGTATTGCACATGTATTAAGGTTTTACAATGGCTAAATTTTGCTATTATAAGTTTGAAAATTTCAGGTCATCAAAAAACACTTCAAAGATCTTTCTTATATCAATGTGAACAGAGAGGCTTCTGGTTTACAACAAATAGTCGTGTATACAGACTCAGCGGATGAACTAAACTTACTTCTGGTAATTAAATTTTAATATTATGTTTTTCCCTTTTAATTTGTGATGTGTAGTTCTACATTGGCTGTGGTTTTAGGTATCTAATTGCGTTTTCTGCATTTTTTATGGCGAAAGGGATTAGCTGACAGAATTTTTTTATTACAACTAAAAATGAAAATCTGCATTGACTTTATATTAAGTTAAATTCTTGAGATGGCTAAGCATTTCCTAGAAACTGGGCTTAACCCTAATTTTAGTTATAAATGGACACAATTTAATGTTAAAAATGCTTTTATGCTCTATTAGCATAGGCATCTCATGTATAGTAAAGACTAAAGGCTGAACACAGCGGTGCTGAAAGACGAGAAAGCTAAAATTAAGTGCTGAACTGAGTTCTATTGACACTAAAGCTCCATATTAAATTCTTAATAAGTGTTCTTTAATCTTTTGTAGAAGGAGGTAAAAGAGGAAAATCACAGGGCAAAAGAGATGAAGATCCAAGCTGCAATCGGATTCCGCCATGTTATTGACGTCCTTTCATCAGAACAGAAGTTGATAGTTGGTCATAACTGTTTTCTAGGTATCAATGACATTCCTAATCCTTAACAAGCTATATAATTTTATAAGACTGTGAAATAATATATATAATTCCATGATACAGATATGGCTCATGTCTACAGCAAATTTATCGGTCCCCTTCCTGGGACACCCGAAGAGTTTGTTGCCTCTGTTAACAAGTGCTTTCCACACATTATTGACACCAAAATACTCCTGAACACTAATTATATGCTCCAAGAAAGAATGAAAAAGTCCAGAAAATCACTGGCCTCTGCGTTTTCTATGTTTTGTCCACAAATTGCTGCAGGCTCCAACAGCACCGAGCTAGTTTCAGCATCCCATGTCAAAGTAAACATTGAAGTTGATGATTCAAGGTTTGTCTCTTCTTGTCTATATGTAATGGTTATGGAATATTTTGTTCTCTTATCTATATGATTTCAAGATGATTTTTTATTGTATATATATTGAACAGGATGCCAGATGGTGATTTTTTTGTTTGACATTGGAGTTATGTTTCAACTATTAGTTATACATTTTTCAACTGTTTTCATACATGACAGTTATTTCCTTTTTCATTTTGATCATTCTCATTGTTTTTCTTTCTTGACATCATACCTCAATAATGTAAGGTTTATATATTATTCACTTTCCCTTCTCTTTTATTTCAAAAAAATTGTACAATGGTGATGACATTTTTTTCTTGTATGGCCTTTTTCTGTCAACATAATCTACGTATAACTTGATTTGATTTCGTCAAAATTTTGAAAGCAAAGTATAAATAATTTGTGTCTTGTTTGTCTGCATAACATTAAATTTCCTTCTGTCTATTTTGTCTTCTAAGCTGACTCTTTAGATGTATCTTTCATACCAACATAAAATGTGTATTTGCAGATCGACAAGCTGGAACCCTGGAGGCAAGCACGAGGCAGGATATGATGCTTTCATGACTGGATGCATCTTTGCCCAGTTATGCAGTGATTTAGGAGTCGATTTTAAACTCCATGAATCTTCAAAACAATTAGCTTCGAATGAGAAACTACAGAATTACATTAATCATCTATATCTTAGTTGGTTGCATGGGGATATTATTGATCTAAATACCGGTGATAAGGTTGCAAATACTTTACCAAGCTATAACCTCAAGAAACGCTACCCAAATATTTTGTTCGAGAACATTGTCATTATTTGGGGATTTCCTACTAAGCTAAAGGCAAACGAAGTACGAGAGTGTATATCAAAAGTTTTTGGTCTAACGTCTGTAGTTTCTGTTTACCACTTGGATGCAACAGCAGTGTTCGTTCAGTTTAGCAAAACTGAACTAGTTACAGACTTTCTTTTATTGAAGGAAAAGTTAGAGACAAGTAATGGTCCAATCTTGGTTTTGCATCCGCTGGCAAAACTGTTGGAAGGTGGAAATACATGTGCTGCTAATTATGATACTTACAAAGAAATTTGTGGTTCACCCTTATCAGAAAGTCTGTTTGCTGATCAAGCAAAGGCCGTTAGCATGAAGTCGAAAACCAAATCGATTGAATACAAGGTAACATCGAGGGGCAAAGAACATGAAAATGCAAGTGTACAGGATAATGAAAAAGATGCAGCTATGAAATTTGTAGAAAATATCAAGCCAAATACAATTGATCAGATAAGAAATGTTCAATCTCGTAGGCAAGCCTCTCAATTTGAGATTGAAGATTCCTGTGTCGCAGAAGCCAACTTGTGATTTTAATTAGTGTACACCATTAGATTTGATTGTAGTGTAATATTAACAAAAAACTTTGACAAAATAATTTTTCTATTCTATATATGACTATAAAGAAGTCATCCTTTTGATTTGGCTAGAATTAATTGTAGTATCTTTTGTCATAACTCAAGTCAAATTCATCTGTAACCGATAAGTTGGTCACAGACAAACCACTTATAACAATAGATAATTATAACTAACACAGTCATTTATTGTTGTTGTTCAAAGTTCTTCATAGGATACTTCTCGTAATGTAATCTAATTTTGGAAATTTTAGACTTGAAAGGAAAAAGTTTATTGTTTTCCATAATAGTTTTATGAAGTCAGGTATAAACACATTATCTAGAATTCGATTCCTGGGTTTTCACTTGAGAGAAAAAGTGAAAAATGATTGAAGTTACATTTAATTTATAACTTTATTAAAACTCCCTTAATTTAATTATTACTGTAAGATGTTTTATTCTTAATCTCAAAATAAAATTCATAACTTTAAGATATCAAATATTAATTTCCATACAACAGAAAGCGAAAAAAGTAAAACTAAAAAGTTATCCATCTTTCATTTTTTGGAGAAAATTCAGTTCATCCATCAAAGAAAACGATTTATTCAACTAATAGAAAGTGTTAATTGAATGGAATACTTTTGTTGATGATAAGAGGCATGTGCTATCTATATATATGAAACGGAGAACATTGCCAGTTGTGCATGTCCAAAACGTGTCATGGAAAATCTTCTCTTCTGTAATGTCAGAATTCAGAACAAACCAAGGCTACATTAAATAAAAATAGAGTCTTCATGAAATTAATCTAAAACGCCAAAAATGGTGAATGCATGCATTGCTAGCAGGTCCCTAGATACTAGTTCTGATAAGCATTACCACTTGTAATTGCTAGCCTTTTCTTCTTTCACATGCATATTTTTATGAAATCTATGCTATGGAAAAATAATCTTATTAGGTTGAATTTCATCAATAGGAATTTTCTTTGTACAAAAAATAAAAGAAATGGAATCAGCACTGAAATTAACTTTTGTACACATTATCTCCACTTGCATACATAGCAGACTTCCTATAGCACAAAATCCTAATTTACTTTCACATGCATTTGCTTCTGTTCATTAATGAACCACACATCCTATCCTATTTCTACCAATTATATACCATTTCAACTTTTTTTTTCGTTTTAAAAAGACCTATAATAAAATTTATTTATTTTATTTTTCATCAATTTATAACACATACTTTATCAATTCAATTTTGACATCTTATAAATGTAAAGTTTTCCTATTTATTATTGCATGTTTTATAGGCATCTCGTTAAATTAATTGAGTATACTTTCATGTATAAAATTACAAACATTGTTGAACACGACAGACAATGTTGATCGGCCATATAAAGGAATATTTGATTGATGATTTTCAATTTTAAAAATTTAATTTAATTAATTATAGTTTTGATATCCTATTATTACTTATTTTTGAAATTAGTTTCTGCATTTTAGAATCTCAATTTTAGCCTATTTTTAAATTTTTTTAATACAAAATTGCTAACTTGACGAATTTTAGTAGATGTCACATACACTTTGAAGTTATAGAATTATTCAAATTGTTTGATTGTTTATTTTTAATTAATTAAATTATAAAAATAAATAATTTGTGGAGTTGAAAATGATTTTTTATCGAATTTTTGTATAATATTATAACTGTTAATTATTTTAAATAATTCAATTATATCTGATGTTATTTAAGACACGACCTATCATTGTTTCTAGTTTAAAAATTTATAGCATGATCAAAATTACAACATTTTAAAAAATAGAACAAGTTTCAAAAATATATAAAAATTAGAGTTAAAACTGAAATTGTTGGAAATGATGGAATATAAATGGCATTGATGATGACTTTTAAGATGGTTGTGAATTGAAAAATGAGAAGTCCCACATAGGAGGGAACACACTCATTTAAAGCCTTTATAAGGTGTTAGTTTCACACTTGGGTTGGGCCCCAAGGGGTACCCCAATTTTGTGAAGGAGGGAAGGAGGGACCACCACACGCGCACGCGCGCGCCGCCGCCCGGCCCGGCAAGGCTTGGTTTGGTTTGTGGTGTATTAAATCTTTTAAAAAAAAATTATGAAAATTAATTATTTCTTAATTAATTATATGCTTGCGTTAATTGCGAAACTGCCATTTACAAAGCCTGGTCAAAACCCTAATTTGACTAAGCCTTAGATTTTGCCCGATCAAAACCCTAAAACTGAATTAATCCCACGTTTTCTGATGTTGCCCGGTCAAGGATCAAAGTCAAAACACGTTTTCCTAAAATTGAGGCACAGTCAGCTGATGGACTTGGTGCTTCTTGGATCCCCCTTTTTCGCAGGTCCGGTTGCTGAACTCCTCTATAAATAGAGACTTCACCTCAGTTGGAAAAGCACACCAAAAGCTCTCCGTATCTGAGACTTTTCTCACTTCTCTCCCGTTCTTCTTCTTCTTCTTCTTCTTCTATTTTCTTGAGTAGCCTTAGTGCTATATTACGAGTGTCAGTCATTCGACTGCCATACAGAGGGTGTAATTCTAGATCTGTTTTCTACAGTGCAGTAGAAAACCGATACAGTGATCTGGGCTGTTTTATCCTGGGGACTTCGTGGTTGTTAGTCTGCCTTGCACAATTTGGGCAGTGCCTCGAAACGTCTTAAAGAGAGCGACCTAGTCCGCGACTCATCCCAGTAATTTTATCGGTGGCATTGTTATTTTTTCGAAAATAAATTTCAAAAACAACAATTTTAAGACGTTTTTCAAACTGCCATGTCTACCGACGAAATTACTGGAACAGGTTCTTCTGCTTCTGACTTCAACAAACCGTTTCGGTTTGAGGGCAGTCACTTCAAACGTTGGCAACAAAAGATGTTATTTTTTCTAACTACAAAGAATCTTGCCAACGTTCTGAAGGATGATATCCCTGTGGTTCCAGAAAAAGCTGAACAAACAAAAAAGGATAAGATAGCTGCTGAATTAACCCGATGGGAACATAATGATTACTTATGTAAGACTTATATTCTTAATGGACTTGCTGATGATCTGTACGATTACTACAGTTCCGACAGCAATACTGCTCGACAGGTTTGGGATGCTCTAAAGAAGAAATATGATACTGAGGAAGCTCAGTCTCACGAAATCAGAAGATAGCTCACGAGATAATCTCTGAAGGTATGTCCCTAAATGAACAGTTTCAAATTGCTGTTATTATTGACAAACTGCCCCCTGCTTGGAAAGATTTTAAAAATTCTCTTAGGCACAAAACCAAAGAATTTTCACTTGAAAGCTTGATAACTCGCCTTAGAATTGAGGAGGAATCTCGGAAGCAAGACCAGAAAGAGGAAGTTCTTCTAGTGACAAAAAAGAAGAAAAAGAAATTCATAGGAGCAGTGCTGAAGCAAACGGCATACAACTAAAGAATCATCATCGCTCTTCTAAGATCAGCAACAAGAATGGGAACCCTCCGAAGGTCCCTACTGCCAGACAGCAACCACCTCCTAGAAATGGCCCTCTTCCTTTTACTTGTTTCAATTGTGGGAGAGAGGGTCATATGGCACGCAAGTGCAGGAACAAGCCAGGCCCTGCAAATCAGGCTAACTTGACAGAAGATCAATTCATTGCTATGATAACTGAGATCAACCTTGTAGGTGGATCAGATGGATGGTGGATAGACACTGGCGCCTCTCGCCATGTCTGCTATGATCGTGCTATGTTTAAAACATACACGGATGCTGAAGATAAGAAAGTGCTGTTGGGAGATTCCCACACCACTAATGTTGCTGGTATTGGAGATGTGGAACTAACATTCACATCAGGAAAAACCTTAATTCTGAAGGATGTCATGCATACTCCAGAAATAAGGAAGAATCTGGTTTCGGGATTTCTTCTCAACAAGGCAGGGTTCACTCAATCTATAGGGGCAGATTTGTACACCATTTCTAAGAATGGTATTTTTGTAGGAAAAGGGTACGCCACTGATGGCATGTTTAAATTGAATGTTGAATTGAATAAAATGTCTCCTTTTGCTTACATGTTGTGCGATTTTAATATTTGGCATGCTAGACTTTGTCATGTGAACAAAAATATTATTTCAAACTTAAGTAATTTAGGTTTAATTCCAAAGTTATCCCCAAAAGATTTCGAAAAATGTGATTATTGTAGTTAAGCTAAAATAACAAAGAAATCACATAAATCAGTAATTAGAGAATCTGAACCCCTAGATTTAATACATTCTGATATATGTGAACTTGATGGAACATTGACTAGAAATGGAAAACGTTATTTCATAACTTTTATTGATGATTGCTCTGATTTTACTTTTGTATATTTGATGAAAAATAAAAGTGATGCGCTTGACATGTTTAAGATCTTTGTAAATGAAATTGAAAACCAATTTAATAAAAAGATTAAGAAGTTTCGTAGTGATAGAGGAACAGAGTATGATTCTAGTTTGTTTAATGATTTTTACAAAACCCATGGAATTATACATGAAACTACTGCACCGTATTCACCTGAAATGAATGGTAAAGCTGAAAGAAAGAATAGGACTCTTACTGAATTAGTTGTTGCTATTATGCTTAATTCTGGTGCTGCATCTCACTGGTGGGGGGAAATTGTTTTGACTGTTTGCTATGTTTTGAATAGAGTACCAAAATCTAAAAGCAAAACATCTCCTTATGAGATAATGAAGAAAAGACAGCCCGACTTGTCTTATCTTCGAACATGGGGTTGTCTGGCATATGTCAGAATCCCTGATCCCAAGCGAATTAAACTCGCAAGTAGAGCATATGAATGTGTTTTCATAGGATATGCTATAAACAGTAAAGCGTAGGTTTTATGACCTAAATGCAAAAGTGATCATAGAGTCAAATGATGTTGACTTCTATGAAAACAAATTCCCTTTTAAATCGAGAAATAGTGGGGGCAGCGAACCCAGTCAAGTCCCAATGATAAGAAACACTGAGAGCAACAACCAAGACGAAACAGAACCTCGAAGGAGTAAGAGAGTAAGAGTTGCAAAAGATTATGGACCAGAATATATGGCATATAATCTAGAAGAGGATCCTGCAAATATTAAAGAAGCTTTGTCATCTTTGGATGCAGATTTATGGCAAGAAGCTATAAGTGATGAAATGGATTCTCTAGAATCTAACAAGATCTGGCATTTAGTAGACTTGCCTCCTGGTTGCAAACCTATAGGTTGTAAATGGATTTTGAAAAAGAAACTAAAACCCGATGGATCTATTGACAAATACAAGGCTCGCCTTGTAGCCAAAGGTTTTAGACAAAGAGAAAATATAGATTTCTTCGACACTTTTTCACCAGTCACTAGACTAACATCCATTAGAGTGCTAATATCACTAGCGGCTATTCATAACCTGGTGATACACCAGATGGATGTTAAAATAGCTTTTTTAAACGGTGACTTGGAAGAAGAAATCTATATGGAACAACCTGAAGGTTTTGTAATTCATGGACAAGAAAACAAGGTCTGTAAGTTAGATAAATCTCTGTATGGTCTTAAACAAGTCCCTAAGCAATGGCATGAAAAATTTGATAACTTAATTTTGTCGAATGAGTTTAAAGTGAATGAAAGTGACAAATGCATCTATTACAAATATGAAAATAACATTTGCACTATCTTATGTCTATATGTAGACGACTTGCTCATATTTGGATCAAATATTCATGCTGTAAATAAAGTGAAATCATTGTTGAGTAACAACTTTGATATGAAAGACCTTGGAGAAGCTAGTGTAATCCTTGGAATTAAGATTACTAGGTCAGAAAATGGAATTTCTTTGGATCAATCTCATTACATTGAAAAGATCCTAAAGAAATATAATTACTTTGATTGTAAACCTGCTTGTACACCATATGATCCAAGTGTAAAACTTTTCAAGAACACTGGTGACGGTGTCAGATAAACTGAATATGCAAGTGTCATTGGCAGCCTCAGGTATGCCACTGATTGCACTAGACCCGACATAGCCTATGTCGTTGGATTGTTATGCAGGTTTACTAGTAGACCTAGTATGGAGCATTGGCATGCTATTGAAAGAGTCATGAGATACCTTAAAAGGACCATGAGTCTCGGATTACACTATAGAAGATTTTCTGCTGTCCTTGAAGGATACAGCGATGCTGATTGGAACACCTTATCAGATGATTCCAAAGCAACCAGTGGCTATGTCTTCAACATAGCCGGTGGTGCGGTGTCGTGGAAATCAAAGAAACAGACTATATTGGCTCAGTCCACTATGGAATCTGAAATGATAGCCCTAGCCACGGCTAGTGAAGAAGCAAGTTGGTTGAGATGCTTGCTAGCTGAGATCCCTTTGTGGGAAAAACCATTGCCAGCTGTGTTGATCCACTGCGATAGTACCGCAGCTATTGCAAAAATTGAGAACCGTTATTACAACGGTAAAATAAGACAAATTCGTCGTAAGCACAGCACAGTTAGAGAATTAATTTCTAAAGGAGCTGTTATAGTGGATCATGTACGCACTGATGAGAATTTAGCAGATCCTTTGACGAAAGGATTAGCTAGAGAGAAAGTCCTAAACACATCCAAAAGGATGGGACTATTTCCTATAGATTGATGAGTCACCTGTGATGGTAACCCGACCTAAAAGACTGGAGATCCCAAGAATTAGGTTTAATGGGTAATAACAAGTCACAGTGATATGAGATGAACATGCTACATAATATATGAAAGAAGCATGAGTCCTGAAGCGATGAAAGGATGAGGTAATAGAAACTCTTAATGAGATCTATACTCTATGTGGAGTGGAGTACCTAGCTACAGGAGTACTCTTGATAGACTCACCTATGTGAATGTGGAAGTGGGGGCCGCCTCCTATGGAATTTAAGGCAGAATTCCTAGAGCGTTCACTATACTGGGATACACGTGCATGGCCCTAAATGCACGGGCTTTTGAGAATACACCCAATGAAAAGGTTATGTGTGGGTTTGATGTCAGAGATAGAGTTCAAGACTACGAGTCACTCTTGTTGAATCTGAATCTTACTTACTACGCAAAGGTTCAAGTCAAGAGACACCTTTGTTTATGCATAATCTTATAGAAGCGTTTGACGCTATTCAATAACCTATTTTTAAATTCAAGTGGGGGATTGTTGGAAATGATGGAATATAAATGGCATTGATGATGACTTTTAAGATGGTTGTGAATTGAAAAATGAGAAGTCCCACATAGGAGGGAACACACTCATTTAAAGCCTTTATAAGGTGTTAGTTTCACACTTGGGTTGGGCCCCAAGGGGTACCCCAATTTTGTGAAGGAGGGAGAACGCAAGCAAATGGACCACCAGACGCGCGCACGCGCGCGCCGCCGCCCGCCCGTCCAGCGCGGCCCGACATGGCTTGGCTTGGCTTGGTTTGGTTTGGTTTGGTTTGTGGTGTATTAAATCTTTTAAAAAAAAATTATGAAAATTAATTATTTCTTAATTAATTATATGCTTGCGTTAATTGCGAAACTGTCATTTACAAAGTCAGAGTCAATGTTCTGATCCAGTCTAAAACTGAATTAATCCCACGTTTTCTAATGTTGCCCGGTCAAGGATCAAAGTCAAAACACGTTTTCCTAAAATTGAGGCACAGTCAGCTGATGGACTTGGTGCTTCTTGGATCCCCCCTTTTTCGCAGGTCCGGTTGCTGAACTTCTCTATAAATAGAGACTTCACCTCAGTTGGAAAAGCACACCAAAAGCTCTCCATATCTGAGGCTTTTCTCACTTCTCTCCCGTTCTTCTTCTTCTTCTATTTTCTTGAGTAGCCTTAGTGCTATATTACGAGTGTCAGTCATTCGACTGCCATACAGAGGGTGTAATTCTAGATCTGTTTTCTACAGTGCAGTAGAAAACCGATACAGTGATCTGGGCTGTTTTATCCTGGGGACTTCGTGGTTGTTAGTCTGCCTTGCACAATTTGGGCAGTGCCTCGAAACGTCTTAAAGAGAGCGACCTAGTCCGCGACTCATCCCAGTAATTTTATCGGTGGCATTGTTATTTTTTCGAAAATAAATTTCAAAAACAACAGAAATTAAGTCTAAAAATTATTTTATATTTTTCCTAATTTGAAAGACAAAAACAACAATGGTGATTAGCTCATTAAAAATATAGATTATATTTGATCATCTAGCCGATTGAGATTTGAGAAAGGTCTCAATTGTATGGGTTGTGACTCTTAAAGCTAACCAAATCCAACTCAATTCCCTGTGTTGTGTTAAAAGATGACTCATATTTTCTTGGATTATATTCACTAGACTTTAACTTAACTTCAGCAAATTGGGTTTCAACCTTTTTAATTTTATATTTAATAATCCATAGTTAATCAAGCCGAGTGAGTTAGGTTGACTATTAATATTTTAGTTGGTTAATTAATTAAATTAAGAGAATAAATTACATCAATGATTATATAGATTTATATAATTAATATAATTAATATAATTAATTAACTAATTTAATTAATTAAGATATCTAATATCGACAACCTTTATGGATGCTTGTGATGTGAAAAAACCATGCATACTACCTAAGAGGACAAAATTGTGAAATCACTTATAAGATTTTTCTTAGATATCATCATTGTTGTCGT
Source organism: Cicer bijugum (assembly GCA_037974875.1). NCBI lineage: Eukaryota > Viridiplantae > Streptophyta > Magnoliopsida > Fabales > Fabaceae > Cicer > Cicer bijugum. The sequence continues at coordinate 2,875,587 of JBBPBT010000811.1, read as the reverse complement.
GTACACACGGATTTACTTTGTTGTCACAGTGTGATTAATGATTATTGATTTTTCTAGTCATGGTGTTATTATCGATTAGAGTTTATTGATCAGTACAATATCATTTTCAACTTTAATTTGACATTCACTTCTTAGTGCCGATTTGTGTTTTGTGTCATTTGAGACCCGTAAACGCAATTCCAACACCAAAGAATAAAATGTTCTCTTACGTCAAGTGTCTCGTAAAATATATTTTATGTTTTATAATGTTTGTAAAATTGTTTTACTAACATTAGTGTAGATTAAATTGTTGAGAAAAAAGAAATGCACTGTAAAAAAAAATTAATGTATTCCGCAATAATATATCACTCTATTTCATTTTTATTGTAAGATATGATAAAAATGATAACTTCTATTAAATTAATATATAAAATATTTTATATTGACCGTGACCGTAATGTTCTTAAACTTTAAATTATTTTTATTTAAATGATCAGCTATGAAACATCATTTATTTCGGAAAAACAAATCTGAGATTTTTTTTTTTGTGATAATAATTAATGGCTAGTTTATTTAACTAGTACTATGATTTTTGTTTTTGTTTTTGAAAGAACTATCATATAAAGTATATTAAATAAGAAGTTTAATGGAAGTGTATTGTAGGTGAATTCAATGACAATACAGTATTTTGACAATAATTTTATAAGTTTAATTTTCATGTATGGTTAATGTAAACTTTTTTATATTATTAGCACATTACTATTATTTATGTGTATAATTTTAGAGGTAATAGTTATAATATAAATTAAATATTTCTCATAATAAAATTCTTTATAATAGTATATAAATTAAATCTTAAATTTATTTTATAATTATATTTTGAAAATAACCGTAAAATACTTTATTTTTATTAGTTATTCCCCGTGTAAAATTAAGATATCGATAAATTAATTTTATCTATTTTTTTTCTTAACCAAATATCTTATGGAAAAAGTTATATTTTAATTGTTTTTATTTATAATTAAATAAAACTGGCATATCATTTCAACTAACTTACAAAGGCATTTAAAGAGGACTTATTTAGAATTATCTATCAAGTTAGGTATACACATTTATTTATATTCGTGTTTTGAATCCATTTGTTCACAAAGTATATATGCAACAAAATTGCATTTGAAAGTTAATTTTATATGTATCATTTTTAATTTATTATTGGTCTCCTTTATATTTATAATAATTAAAATTAACTAATAGTTTATAAAGTTAATTTGATAAAGTTGTTCTTTTTTCTATTTTATTTATTCTATTATTTATTTATTTATAAATTTATCATATTTTCTCAATATGTACAAAATACTCTAACTGCCATGATTATCATATTTTCATGGATTACTTGTGCAAGGTGTTTGGTTTACCAAACTATTATTTTTAGCCTATTTCCCAAAATCTCTATGAATAATTTACAGTAAGTAATTAATTATATCCCATAAAATAATATATTAAATAAGTAACTAATAAATGTGTATCCAAATGCAATTAAGCCTAGTACATGCATAGAGGAATTGGAAATAGTGACAGTGAAGAGTTGGCATTCAAAATGGGAAAATCATATAATATAGAAACTGCCAAAAAATAGTGACAACCACCCACTGAAACAAATTTAACTTGAAAGAGGACCACAATTCACTCTAACCTTCTTAGCCGGTGACTCATTCAATGATCTTGATATGTGTATATATCAACCTCTTCTACTTTCTTCTCTATTCATTTTCCAATTTAGAGATACACTTTTTAGTTTTTATGTTTTTCTCTCTTTTCTTTCCTTCAACTTCTTCTCAATTTCTCCTTTATATGTCACATCCTTTGGAAAAATCTGCTCTTATTTATTTACTTATTTCTTTTTTTTCATTTTCATTTATATATTACATACATTCTATTAAGACATTATTTCTTGGTTCAATATTCTCCTCAGCTAGATCATTTTTTTTTATTTGTGTGGCTAATTTTTGGAGAAAGAGGAATGAGTATGCGCAGGTGAGTTTATTCATAATTATTAATTTCCTTATATTTCATTTTTGATAATTTTTTATAAACAAAATTTATGAAAGGGAGTACTAAAGGTACTCCAACCCTTACAACGCATCAATGAGCACTTTGGATTCAATATTATATTAGAAAACAACTATCCACTTTCTATGAAGGGTTGGAGAACTTTCACCTAATTATGTGTTTATATTTAATAAATTATATTTTTTTTTAAATATATAATTATTTAAAAAAAAACTCTATTTAAAGAGTAAAACATTTGACTTTTAGTAACCAGCTTAACAAAACTCCTTTTTGCATATTTTTCAATATCATCATGTGTTTTATAGATTACATATCCATTAATATGATGACTTAATTATGACTTGTTGTATATAACATGTAAGTGATTCTTGCAAAAAATTATATAATATAAGTGAATATTTTCTTCACTGGAAGACGATATAATTGAATTTGATGATGTTCGGTATTAATAATTTACATTTCATTAAATATGAGAGACAACTTATATACTAAAATTAGCAACGAAAAAATTAGTGACTAATATATGAGATTTAGAGAGGAATTTTATGTTTTTTCTGTTTAAATTTTTCTAGCTAATTTAAGTTTTTTTAGTTATGAGATGCATATATGTTTATTGATGATCTATATAGATATGTTGGATAAAAAAAATTAAAAAAATCAAATACCGTTGAGATAAATATGATCAGAACCTATGAATGCAATTTTAATTTACAGAATCTTGCAAGTCCAAGTCGTTGGACCACTTCAGGTATTATTAACATCGTACATGTGCAAAATTCAAGGGATTCCTCTAATTAAAAAGATGTGTGATATTTAGTCACACAAAAGTTACACATTATATAAAATTGTTGAAATTAAAGAGCGAGAAAAATAATATAAAATATGAAAAACGTATATAAATAAAGTATTGTGTCGGATTTTGTATTTGACAAATTATATTTCTAAATTATGGATCATTGTTTAAAAAAATAATCATTTTCAGCATGCTACTAAGTTCTAACTGGATTGTCATTCTATGCAATCTAATTTCTCAGAAGGATTTTTTGCGAATATAATTATGTTAATATAACAAATTAGAATTGATCTATAATTAATTACTGGGGAGGCTTGCATAATCTTCTGAAATTACGTTATTTGTTTGAAATATATTATAAAAAAAGAGTTCATATGAACAATCTATAAGGGCCACCTAGCTTTTAAATAGAGCTCGCAGCTGCTTTAAGGAATTTATTTATTTGTTTGGTTATTACGAATGTTCCGTTATTTCTTGATATGAATTAATCACAAAATTGTACCAATTTTATTAAAATTATTTTCACAACTAGAAAGAATAAATAAATTTTGAAAATTTGTGTTTATCGATCTTAAAAAAAAAATTGAGATTCTCATATTTGTTTTTGATAAATCACATTTTGTCATGGTCATCATAGTCAGTTTTCTGTGTTTTTTCTTCAATTATTTAAAACATGGAATAGTTATAATAATCCCTATTGGTATATTTTTGTTGTGACCGTATTATCGGTCGGCATAATATTTTTTTAAATCTTGAAGGTGACACAAAGATAAGACAACCAAAACAATCATCTTAAGTCACCAAAAATATAAAGTTTTTACTTAATGAAAATATTTCATATCTGTTGTTTTTAAAATTAATAAAATTTTATCTATAATTAATATTGTCATAATAAATATTAAATTAATTAACTTTATCATCAATTGAAAAGAAATGTTACACAAAATCAATCACATTACTTTAATAAATGATTTTATGTTTCTAAAATGTCTAAAATATAAATTTTAATAAAGGTTTTAGTAATTTATTGGGGCAGTCCGATGAATTTGGTCTAAAGATGAACCTTACTATTTTTAGTAAATTTTAATAAATTATTATATTTATTTTTCATTTTTTATTAATTATTGAAAATGATATAGTTCTATTCTTAGACTGTTTTGAGAAGTTCACATAAATCTCTAATTTATTAAAATTTTATGATATTAAAATGAAAATACTATTATGAATTTTAAAAGGGCTTTATATATGCGTTGTTCGGACCTTACCTAGTTTATTCAAGATGTTATTGTAGTAGAACGAATTGCTTGAGTAATATTTTATATGATTTTTATTACATGATCACAATCGTGTTTTTTTCATGATGATGATGATGGCAAGAAACAATGATAAAGAATGCATGGAAGAAGTTGTATGTGATGAATGATACATTTTGTGTCATGTTGACAGAAGAGAGAGAGCACAACCCGAGAATGGTTGAAAGAGAGTCTTTACCTTTGTTGGGAGTGTGCTCTCCCTTCTTCTGTCATCATCACATCCATCAACTTATTTTCCTACATCTTTTGTCTATACGCGCGCGAGACATGCACCACTCATATACTACCAATCAAGGTAATGTGACTCTTTTTCTATACTTCATATTGATTGCTTTTTTCTGTCAATTTTTTTTCTATTTTTATGGTATCATCTTTCAATTTTTGATATAATGTTGTGTTGATTGTTTGTAGGGACATATTTTTTCAACCATATCTTTCTTTTTGATTTTTTTTAAAGTACTTTACTTTGAAATTAATATATTAAAATATCTTTTATTTTAATGTTTAAGAGGTCGTATGGTGGAGATACGATGATGTATTGAATTGAAAATTTCTCTTCTACAAAAGTTTTTTTTAATCATATCTTTTTTTTAAAATAATTTTCAAAGCACCTTACTCTGAAACTGATATATTAAAATATTTTCTTTTGAGTTTTTAGAAAGTTGTATGGTAGAGATGCAATGATGTATTGAGCTGAAATTTATCTTCTATAGGAGATTGCATCTTCAATATGCAACTTCCCCGTCCTACTATCTCTCGAAAACCCAAAAATAGAATATTTTAATATATTCATTTCAAAGTATACTATTTAAAAAAAAAATTCCAACAAGATGATATAATTGAAGAAAAAAATCTTATTGGGACCCTTATATTAAGACTCATAAATAATGAGGTTTAATCTAAATACTTCTGAACTCGACATCATAGTAAATAAAGTTCTACTTACCTTCTATGATGAGTTGTAGAGTACTAGCAAGTTGGACAAAGACCGCATATACAAAGTCTTGAGTACATTTGACATAAGGAGTCACCAACGGATCTTGTCAGGAGTCCATATGTGTCAATGCATCCCTCAATTTAAAAGAATTTTGCTTTGCAAATAATATGTTTTGGCCATCATCTTTAATGGTGGATGTTTCCCCTAGTTAATACAGAATTAAATTGGCACATCATTTATAGAGGAAATATTTTGGGTGACTATTGAAGTATTTTTTTTTTATTTAAATATTTCGTGATTTCAACCTAACATAATAAATTATATTAAAAGAAAGTGAGAATTGTTGTAACGTAATGATATAAAATTATTAATGAAATTTATTTAATAGTTTTTGTTGATGTTGTGCCGGATTGAAGAGATTTAGTGTTTATTAAAGTTTATCATTAAAAAATAAGTTTAATTGTAGTTTTTGTTTTTCTATTTTTATCAATTCATAAACTGATAGCTCTATTTTAAAAGTTGATAATTTTAGTTTCTTTTTTATATTTTTTAACTATAAATTATTGATGTGATTTAGTTTAAACAATGAGACATAA